>JANBOT010000099.1:0-17411 GCA_027575385.1 Coemansia sp. RSA 2399 | reverse complement strand
ACGTTGTCCTTGGCACCTCAAATGAAAGTAATATCCGCTGCTCAGCAAAAGCGATCAAATCAATGGACCTTTGAATACCCGGGTCCGTTGGCGCCTGTACTGCTTAATTAGTTTGCGATCTTGTCATGTTTTCAAAGTGTAACCATTTTTCCTGCGCCGAGGGTATCGGTGTTTACAAGTGCATCGTGGCTGTTCAGAAGTAAGAAAATACATATTCCACGACTATTAAACCGGTCTAGCTAAAGACCGTACCGACCTTGCGCATTGACGACGAATACCTAAAGGGGGCGGGGCGAAATAGGTTGTCCGTGTGCAAAACCGTAGATGACCTTTGCTTGTTTGACAAACTGACAGAGCATTGGTTTCTGGTGATGTTTTTGCCCTTCAAGTCGTCCACTCGTTTGCCAACACAGTTCAGGCTTTATTTACCAGGTTCTTTTTTTCTTTAGATAAACGCTACATGGTCTATTTAAACGACTATTTATATATTGGCTGTGTTTCTTGCTTGGGCGAGCTTCATCAGCGGAAGCCAACGACTTCAAACAACGACTATGCTTAACCTTCGGTCGCACCCAAATTACTTTCCTTAGTCACGGCATGAGCCATTTTAACCTGCCCCGCTCCCAGCAAACACAGGGCATGTTATGTATACGCGTTGCTAACCCTACTAGCTCTTGCTAGTACTATATGTTACCAGATAAAAAGAAAGGCAAAAAGTCATAGTGCCACTCGGAAAATTCGAAGTACGTGATAGCTAAGAGCCGCAGAATCTACATGGTAAAAAAAAGACATGGAATGCTCCTCAGGCACAGACACACACATTTGAAGAAAAGGGACACAGATCAATACAAAACCATTTGACTCGTTTGCTTTACAATAAAGCCGTCACATACACGAATTTGTAGGCACAGGAAAGCAGTTCGCAAAAGGCCGCCGCTCCACAAGGTTATACAGCATAGTGGCACATCAAAGATCGGTTTACATTTCAAGGAGAAGCGAGTCCGAGTAGCTGCCGCGTGTGGATATGTGCAAAAGAAGTTTGCCAATGTCTAGCGAGGTGTTATCGCCTTCTAGGGCTTGCATGATTAGCCTACACAAACAGATAAACAGAACAACAGCAAAAATAGACATAAGCAGCAAGTGCTTCTCTCGGTTAAAGAAAAACAGCAGCGCACACGGGTAAGCACATAGTTGCAGTACGTTCGCTTAACATTACCTGATAGCAAGCTCTGCATTGTCCACAGACAAATACGACACGTAGTTTCCGATCGCGTCGATTGTGTCGTCCGAACGAACCGAGTCAAGCACTGTGCGCAAAGCAAAGTTGGCGGGGATGTGACACATGGGAGTGATATGCAATGAGCGTTTGTCAATGGCCTTGTTAATGTCGTTGTGCATCCTCACGATCTCGCTCTGTTGTAGCGGTTTGCATAGCATTGAGAAGTGCATAATCACCGCCCAGAGTTGAGCACGACCACCAACGTTGTCATCGCTGAGCTGCTTTTGGCCGTGGTGTAGCCATACCAAGGCAGAGTCGACTGCAGAGCGGCTTGCTAGATTGTTGCCCGGCTCGAACACCGAATGAAGCACCTCAATAAACGCAAGATTTGCCCAGGTACCCGCGCGCATGCAGAACCTTGACCGTGCTGCCGCCACCGCGTCATCGCCATCGCTCACACAGCTCAGAATCAGCGCTCTCTCCGACTTTGGTTGCGATACTCCAGTATAGCCGACCATGCTATAGTATAGCCGCCTTGTCCCTGAAATCCACAGATAGATATCCTCCCGGCTAAAGGTTTCACTGCTGATCTGGTCCTCGGTACACAGCGTGAACGAGGTTGTGTCGATGCCCATAGACCGTGCTGCCAGAACGCTGTGCTCACGCAGGGCACAGACAGCGCTACTGAGCTTAAGCTTGTCCGGTTCGCCATCATCCGCGCACAGCAGACACGTCATAAGCAGCGGGGCCTCGAAACTCTGCTCTGCGACAACACGTAAGAGCCCGGTTTTCGGAGTAAATGCAGCCTTTAATGCGTTCTTGTTGGCAGTGCGCAGCAGGTCCTCACAGTCAGTAATCGACCTTACATCCACAGACGGCGCTAGCGGTGGCTGCTTTAACTGTACAAGCGTAGCTCGCATGGAGGCAGAACAGAGACCGCACGATTGTTGGATAGCTTTACGCAACGGCGTCTCTTGCTGTGCAGACGAGTTGGACTCGGCGTCGCTATGCCAGAGTAAGACATCCTTTATGCCGCCAAACAGCTTGCGAACTACAGACACTATATACGGCTGAAGCTGAGGACCCTTGTCGTCACTTGCGTCCATGTAGGCGCACTTCTCGTTTGCGTTGTCCAAACACAGATAGTAAGCCGACTGGAATCGGAGCCCCGCGTGCATCGAAGCGTACATTCGCTCAAGGACGCTGCGCGGCACAAAAGCCGCCTCAACGAAGCAGAAAACAAACACTTGCCCAACAAACAAAAGATGATGCGGCAGGAGAACACGCCCAAGAACCCACTCCGCCGACTTCCAGCCATTTCCTGCCACTTTGCTGCGAGGCGTGGATGAATCTGACACAGACAAGTCGGATATTTCGTCGCAAAGGGATTTCGTCGAGCTGGCTGTCAGACACGCATGCATGTGCGCAACTATTCTCGACTTGAACAGCGCCGCCGATTCTGGAGCACCATTATTTGCCGCTTTCGACTTGGTCAGGCTTTCAAAGGTGGCCCATGAGCAGTCCCAGAAGTGAACCAACAGTTCGGCAATCGTAGCAGACACCGTCTCCGAATAAACGCTCTGATCCTCGGCACATAAACACTTTATCGCCATAGACGTGACAATTGAAAGGCACCCATGCCAAACCGTGCTATCTGTGCTCGATTCAATGCTGCGCCGCATATTCCAGCTACACCACTGTATGTATCTACGCCAGATGCTGAAGCTTCGAGGATGGAATTTTGTGGCATCAGAGAAGGCGGACACGATCTCGCTGTCGGCAACCTTTTGGCGCGAGTATAGTTCAAGATAAAGATCCCAAAGTCTCTCGGACTCTGGGTGCGCTTGCAGTGCCTTCTTCAAGGACATCATAACTTTACCGACACGCTTATTCTGAACCGCAAAAAGGGATTCATAGGAGTCGACACCAAAACTGCCGCTCCTCTTGTTTTTATCGCCCTTCCAAAGATAGCTCAAATGTCTGGAAAATGTGCGCTCGTCGATATTGCCTTCCATATCCAGTCGAACATTTGGATTATCGGAAAAACCCTCGCCCAGTTCGTCACCAGAGTCGGGGTCGGCATCCGGGCTGTCGGGTCCACCTGCGTCTTGAACCGCGTCAAAATATCTGGCGCCGCGTCCTGTCGCTAATGTTTCTGCTGCTGTAGACGGGTTGCTCGCATCCAACGGCTGGTCCGAAGAGTTGGGATAAAACGCAAGATCACGATTTAGAACTGGGAGATACATTGCATGCTTCCTCAAAGTCTTCCTCATTAGCTTTCGCTCATTTTTGCGCATCATAGACGTGAAATGGTAGCCAACATGCGACGCAATGTCGAACTCAGCAGTAGCCAGGCGATCGAGTCCGATGGCCGAGTACAGTGGATTTAGCTCCTTGATCGCCTCAAGCGGTAACGTTCGCGCGTAGGACTTCCATATCGGAAGCAAAGCCAACGCAACCACTCTGTTTTTTATCATAGACTTGGGGGGCTTGTCCTTGCAGACTTTGTACAGCGCTTCCTTGACCTCGTTGTGGAACTTCTTTATCGACGCAGGGTGTGCTACAGGGGTCAAACGCATTGCCTCGAGCAAGTGCTTCGTGGTAAGAGTGCCGAGCTGTACCGTACCGCTATCCGTTTTAACCAAGTTGTGGTTGACGTCTGAACTACCAAATGGCGACTCGTATGGAACATAGTCGGAGGCTGGTATGTTCGTGGCCTCCTTCGGCGCAATAACCGATACCACGGTGTTGGGCGTAGATGCCCGCGTAGTAATACCGGGATGGCCACGACTATCGATCTTCAACCTGGACAGGATACCTGGCGTTGGATTGGCTAGTGCAGGCATGCCGATGCCGTCCGCAACTATCAACGGCTGGAGAATGCACCTGTCCAAGGTGCTGGTGTCTATCTCCGTGTGGATACGTTGTTGCTTAACGGTATCATTGCTTTTCTTGATATGGGAGTTAGTGATCATGAGGAGACGGCTTACTTCGGTTTTCAGACTGTTTTCTCCCGAGGCTGGAGGACTAGCACTGGCCGTCTTTTGTCGCTTTGCTGCTGGCATGCTTTCCCCCGGACTCGGTAACGCTTTGCCCTTTGGTGGGGCCACAGGAGGGGTTTCCACAGCTTTTCCGCGCTTGCCAGCCAAGGTCTCCAGATTCTGCGAGAGGCCCTTCTGCGCAGCCTGCACAGACTCTAGTTTCGATTTGAGCACAGCGATATGTCGTACCTTGTGCGCGTTGTCGGGTGTGGCTGTTGCACTATCTTGTGTACTTGGGCTGGCATTGGCGTTGCTATCGGGCTCATCGCTGCAGGGGTGTTCTCGGACGTCGTCAACAGCAGACGCAGCAGCTGGTGGGAGGTCGTGTTCTGGCAGAAGCGAGTCCTTGAATATTTGGATAGCGCGAATATCCTCCTTTAGTGCATCCTCGCGTGGTTTGTTCTCAGCAACCAATGGTGCATTTTCGGGGTTTGGCTGCAACTCATTCGACATCGTGCGACTATGATCGAGAATGTCTAGCTGTATATCGGTAAGCTTTAGCCGAGCTTGAAGCTCACAAATAAGCCGACTCATATGCACCTTCTGCCTCTCCAGCGCCTTCTGGTTTCCTTCCAGCTGCGGCAAAACACGCGATAACAAGCTCTCGGCCTCTGAACGTCCGCTGTTGTCACCTGCCTGGTTGCATTGGATCGTCTTCAGCACCGCACGCTTCAAGTCAATCGTATCTCCAAGAATTAAGCCAATACCTCGCGAGTAGCTTGGTCGATTTTCAGCCGGAATCTGCTCGAGAAGCTCGTCGAGATCACTTGCTGTGGGTAAGACCAACGTATCTGGCGCTTTCGTTTCGGAGTGAACCACTTGCACGTAAGAGTTCCCGACTGTATCGTCTCCACCAGCCTCGGCTAGCGGCGTTTCAGGCTCGGAAACAGCAAAGGCGGTAGATTCAAGCGGTCTCTGCGCGTTTGAAAGATGTATCGTTTTGCGCAATGAGGCAGCAGCCTGCTTGCGACTGATCTGGAGCTTGAGCTTGGCGATTGCATCCTCGTGAGCCCTCAAGTTCATCTTTGCCGTGCGTAACGCATTTATAGGAGTCGACGGTGCAACGCGCGTTGTTGACTGGCTGCCAGGCGATCGCGACAGATATCCGTTTGCGCCCAGGCGATTCAGACCGCTAAAGCTAAGAGCACGAGAGATAAACTGCTGCTCGTCGCGTGCAAGACGGCGGCATTCCCCGTTCAGAATGCGCATCTCTCTCTTGCGTGCCTGCGCGCTAGACCAATCACCCGGCCCTTTGGCTCTCGTCTGTTGCATGGAGCCCACTTCCTCGTCGCCTTCGTAATCCATGGCAGAATCCGATACTCCGTCAGAATCAGAGGAATCGTCGCCGGATCCCAAAAACACAACAAGTCGACCATTTTCGCTGGCACACACCGTGCTCTCCCATGCGTCTTGCGCCTTTACAGCTGATCCATCAATGCTAAACTGTTGCGTATTTGATGACTGACTCGTCTGCGAAATGGTTCTTGGCGTTTTGGGTTGAGCACTTGGAGGACTGGGAGCACGCGATCTGCTGAAACACATTGGCGTTGTCGGAGGTCGCTCTTGTGACAACGGGCGGAGTATATCTGCACTGCCTGGCATTGTCTGCATCGGACCGATCTCTGGCGACTGATCTATCAGCTGCGGCAGGTCATCTAATTCCAGATCCGAGCTCGTGTCCATATCGGCGCTATTGGAATCGGTGTCTGACGGATCGTTTTGAGCAACAGCTGGCGTGTTGGCCATAGACTGAGCCAAAAGAAGAGTGTTCATGCATGCATCTGTTATCATCCCCAGACAAAACTCGTGAGACAGCGAGTTCAGCTCAGCCACAACCTGGAAAGAGGTGTTTTTGACTTGCTCGTATATTGTGTCCGGGTCGTCTAGCTTTATGCATTTCAACAATAGCATCAGCGCGCGAAGGCGAGGATTCTGAAGAAGTTTCGGATCTCGGTTCTTCAAAATCAGATCTATGCGCTCTTTGACGATAGAAACAACATCAGGGCTGCTATTTTCTAGAGACGTGCTTCCGACCATGTCTATACCAGCAGCGTCTAAGGGTTTGGGTTCCTCTATATAATCATAAACCTCGCCTTCCGAAAGAGACATCGACTCATCCTCGTCAAGCTCCGAGACAAGTTCGCCGTCTGAAAGGCCCTGTGCGCTGTCGTACTCTGCTGCTTGCTTGCCAGCGGCATTAGACGCTTCCTTAAACTTGCTAGCCAACGGTGCTGACTTTTGGCTGGTGTCGCGGCCGTAGCCTTGGCTATTCGAGGGATTCTGAGACAGATGGAACGCCTGTCGGTATGCGTTGTAACCACTAGGCTGATCGAAGCCTGTGTGGTTAAAGTACATGTTGAAAGGGGCTGAGAAGAGCCCCTGGCCTGTACTCGCATCGAACATGGGAGTGTTCTGGTTAAAGTATTGAAACTGTGGCGTCTGCATCCACATCTGAGAGGCGATAGCGCTTCCATAGCTCCCATTAACCGAGCCATACTTGTTCAATGATGCTGCCTGTTCATTATCCGCTCTCGCTGCCCCGTCAACCACAGTTGTGGCTGTGTAGCTAGCGTCGTTGTCGTAGTAAGAGGGTCTGATGTGGCGTTGATCTGTGGCGTTGGTTGGTGGTTGATCTGCGTATTGTTCAAGCAAGGTGTCAAAGTCCTCCTTGCGGTTATCCTTGCCGGTCGATGGATCAGAGATAGACGAATAAATCCGTTTGTTTTTGACGGAAACAAGTTCACCTTGAATATCTGATGCATACCGACCAGGCATATCTAAACCACCTGAATGCGGCAGTGGTGTGTTCTGAACCGCGGTGCTACAAATACTTTGTGAAATAGTTTGGGCGGCGTCACCTTGAGGGTTTCTCTCTGGAGCCAACTCAACGCCCTTGTCCTTATTGCCGCTCTTTATCGGAGCGAGCCTTGCACGGAGTGACGATAGAGCTGCCGCCCGAAGATCTGCTGCTGACTGGAATTGCTTTGTGGAGTCGTCTTTACTCTGCTTCGGCTATTCTTTCGTTGGACAATGTTTCATTTATAGGAGGAAACAAGAAATAATGGTGGCTTTAGTATAGTTGCTGGTTTACAATACGACCGAATTGAGGTGTAGTACTAGAAACTTACCTTTTCTTGTGCTGTTTCAGCAAAGGAATCCATTGCTTGCCAAAGGGCCCCACTGTACGTAGCGTCAAGACTAGCAACCACGAATGTGTAAATGGAAAAAAGGAATGCTTTGTCCAATGAAATCTAAATAGTAAAAAATAAATTTGAAAGTAAAATGGAAATGGAAAGAGCAGAAAGGGAAAAAAAAAATGATTTTATCATTTTCACTTTGAACTAAAAAAATCAACAGGGTTGACTGATATCACGTGGCTTCTAAAGCCAAAACAAAATTGTAGAAAAAAAAACAGCAAAGGTTTTGTGCTCGCCAAAACGGTGGATCTGAAGTGCTGCTTTAGAGTTCGTCGTGGCCGTCCCACTTGTCAGCGTTGTCCTCATCATCGTCGTCAGCCTCAGCGGCGGCGGCAGCAGCCTCCTCAGCCTTCTTAGCAGCCTCCTCAGCGGCCTTCTTCGCCTTTTCAGCGGCCAGCTTCTTTGCAGCCTTCTTCGCGGCCTTCTCCTCGTCTCTTGCCTTTTTGGCGGCGGCCTTTTCGTCCTCAGCATCTTTCTTCTCCTTGACGATATCCTCCTTGTCCTCGACGTGGTCGGCTTCAGCATCAGCCTCGGCCTCATCCTTGGCAAGCTTGTCGTCCTCCTCAAGCTCATCGGCATCCCGCTTCTCGGCAACCTCGTCATCATTCTCAAGCTCATCGACAGCTTCGTCGTCTTCCTCTTTCTTGTCTTTCTCGGCCTTTTCGTCCTCTTCCTTATCCTCGGCCTTCTTTGCCTCGGCTTCAGCCTCCCTTTCCTTGCGCTCCTCCTCGAGCTTCTTGGCCTCTGCTTCGTCAATCGCCTTCTTGGCAGCAATCTCGCCCTCGACGTTTTCGGCCCAGGTGGTGTTTCCGAACTGGGAAGCATAGTCAAAGTCGTCCGTTATCAGGATGTTGGAAAAGATTGTTCCAGCCTTGACAGTCCAGAGATCGAGGCCAACGTAGCCAATGTTGAAAACAGCGAGATCCTCGTCCTGGTTGTAATCGGGGTTGTCGATCAGAGGAGCGGTCCATTCGCCCTTGTACTCGGGATTCTTGATCATGCGTGGCTTCCACTCGCCCTTGTATTCGGGGTTTGCAACCATCGGCGCCTCCCAGTCGCCGTCCATATCGTCATCCCAGTCCTCGGGCTTCTTGGCATCGGCATCGGGGATGGTAGCTGGTCCATCGACCCATTCCTCGGGCTTCTCGTCCTCCGGGTCCTCGATCATGGCAGGTCCATCAACCCAATCCTCAGGCTGCTTGGCATCGGGGTCGGAGATCTGCTTGTCGGGAAGGACCTTCCAAAAGTTCTCGATCTTGCCCTCCTCCTGCACCTTGTTGTCAATACGGATCTCAAAGGTCTTGTCGGACTTTACCCAGAACGTATACTGATGCGAGAGCTGGTCGCCGCGCGGCTGGATGACCTTGTCAATCTGGTTGTTGGTGTTGTTGTAGTTGATGATCGCATGCACGCGGCGGTTGGTTGAGCCGCAGATATCTGGGCCAAACATGACCTCATACTCGGTATCGCCGTCAAACTTTTCGGGCTCAAACGTGGGCGGGAGAAGCTTCAGGTATGCGCCGCCACAGTCAATATCCTGCTCGTACTTGACGGTGAACTGGACGATAAAGTCCTTACCCTTTGTGTTGAACGGGCGCTTCAGCTTGGCGGAGTAGGCGTAGAACCGGGCGTCATCAACAAGCTGAAGACCGGCAGCGTGTTCCTCGCTGCCGTACCACTTGCCGTTAGAGATCTTGATGGTGCCGACGTCGTCGCGGGCCTTTGACGGCTTGAACTTGTCGATGCTTTCGGAGCTTGAGAAGGTCTCTTCATAGTAGACGCGGCCCAGCGCAGAGCTGGCAAGCGCCGCAAGTGTGGTCAGAGCAAATGAGCAGCGCATGCTTTTTTTTTTCCTTTGTTTACTTTTGGGGTGGGGTGGGGTGGGGATTGTCTGTTGTGCAGCAATTCAGAGAAGCCTAGATTAGGAAACAGAACTTGGAAGCGAAAAAAAAAGATAGAGTACACTGGGAAACAACAGGAAAAAGAAAAAGAAGAGAGGAAGATGATGAAGAGAACGACATGGTGTGGCGACCCATTTAATGACCAGGCAGTTGCGGCTGGCAAACGTGCCGTAAACACGGAGCGATTGCCAATAAACGCAGTACAATTTGACGAAACATCCAGCAGGCGGAAGCTTCGGGAGCCACTGGCTGGCGTGGCCGAAAGTGTGGGCAAGCTTTCCAGCTGTTTTCCTCGTCGTTCTGTTCAATTGAGAGCTGGATCTACGCAAAACAGTAGTGATGCTGCGGTGGCTGATTGGCTGCATCCAGACCAGACGTAGCGCTGGCTGATTGGCGAGCCGCTTGGCAGTCCCTACAGTTTTCCAAGTGCCCGGTCACGTTATGCTTGATTGTTTGATTATTGTTGATCAAAAGTTTTTTTTTTCTGCCTGATTCCGCCAGCCAGAAACAGCAAATCTCGAGCCCCAAGCAGCGGCGGAATCAACGCATATTTTTCGCACAAGGGAACGCGAGAGCAAAGGGCTTGCCGGAAGCCGCAAGACGAAAGAGTTGTCCTTCTTTTCTCTCTTGCTTGTCGACACAAATTCACTTTTTTTTTGTTGAAAATTCGATAGATCAAAATGGAGAACGATCAGGGTAAACTCGTTGACCTTTACATCCCCCGCAAGTGGTAAGCATCATTATAAGCTGGAGCAGAGACCCCCTTTCGTGCAGAGCTGGTGGAATTGGCCGAGAGCTCGAGATTTGCAACCTACGCAAGGTTGAAGAGCGACCACCTCCAGTCTGGCTGCGCGCTGTATCTTGAAGAGGTGGATGGTGAAAAGTTTGGCTTTACTGTTTACTAAATTCTGTATCTCTCGATTTCTTCCTCTGGCAACGACTATCGCTGGCGCTCTCGACGGAACCCGTGCGTGTCGATTATTTCTGCGACACTCAACAATGTGTGTTTTTCCTTTGCTTTTGTAGCTCTGCCACTAACCGCCTCATCGGTTCCAAGGACCACGCCTCTGTCCAGATCAACATCGCCAATGTTGACGAGCAGGGCCGCATGACCGGCGGGACCAAGACCTACGCCATTTCCGGTATGGTCCGCTCCCTCGGCGAGTCTGACGATTCGATTAACCGTCTTGCCACCACCGACGGTTACCTGAAGAACGTCTGGAGCTACCAGAAGTAGCTTTGATCATCTCGTTGATCTGGGATCCGCTTCCTCCACAAGAGGCTTTTGTTGGTCCCCCCCTTTTCACATATATATGGCGCCTTTTGTTCTTTTTAACGAATGGAAATAACACCAGTATGGCCGTTATAGTATCGGTGTCTATATGATCTCGTGAGGGGAAATGTATTTATTTATTTACTTTTAAAAGATTGCAAGATATGTCTGAAGAACAGACATCTTGTTGGAGAAACAGACCGTTCAGTCGGCAATAAGCTCGGCCACGCGCCAGTCCTCGTAGCTGGAGTCGGGCAGGTACCGCCGGATGACAAAGGGGATCTTCTTTGCGCGCAGCTCCTTCAGGGCAATGTCATAGGGATCAGACTCCCCGTCCAGCTCAACCATTACAGGCGCGTTCATGCTGATCTGCAGTGCACGAGCACCCAGAATACGTGCACGCTCGTACTTTGTCATGTAGGGCGTTGTGATGCGCTCGCCTGACGGCGTGGGCTCGACATTGTCCTCGGGCAGGAATATCTCGGCCGCATCGTCCTGGTCCTGCTCCATCATCTCGGCTCCGTCGTCTTGGAACTCATCCCCGTAGTAATCCTCGTTGTCCGACATTTTCGCGTCTTATTTTAGAATTGGATGCTTTTGAATGTTTTGTTTCTCGGGGAATAATACAATGGAGACAGAAGAAGGCTCTAACCAAAACCCAGCGAATTAACAAGACGATCGCAATAGGGAATGAGCGAGGAGGAAAAAAAAAAAAAGAGTACAGAAAACAGACAACAAATGTTAGCGAAAAGCGAAAAATGGTTTTTGGTTGAGGCTGCAAAAAAAAATCGCTTCAAAAAAATTACGAGCCATAACTGATTTTATCACTGCTAGCAGATTAGGCTACCATCGTCTGGGGATTTTGCGCTGGCCTTTGCCGTGCCCCAGCTAAAGTAAAGTCTCAATTAAGCTTTCTACATATTTTTACCTTGTGCATTCAACGCACGCCAGACAATGCAGCCTCCGCACAGCAACGCAGCGGCATCGCAGTCGCACACGCAGACGACAGCAACGACAGAGTTTCACGACACAGACCGCGAGACGATGGAAGCAAAGATCCGCGAGGCGCTTGAGACCCTGTCACAGATCCAAGTAACCGTCATGAACCACGAATCGGCCGACGAGCAGGTACTGCAGCAGCGCGTTGACCGTCTTGTGCGTGGATACGCGGAAATGCATGCGGTGAAGGACCGGATGAATGTCAGCGTTCCCGAGGAGGTCCTTGCGTACATCCGAGATGGGCGCAACCCGGACGAATTTACCAGCCAGTTCATGGAGCGTGTGGCTTCGGAGAACCAGTTTACAAACGGCAAGATTTCTGCACTGACAAACTTTAAGCAAGAGTTTGAGGAAAAGCTCAAAGAGTTCTTCCCTGACGAATCGAGCAAGCGTCTTGACAGCCAGAAGCCACCACACACGGATGACATTCAGTAGCTACATTTCGTCTTGCTATTGTACTCTAATATTTTATTTCAAATTGTACTTTCTACACTGGTAAGAAAGAAGAGAAAAGAACACATTTTTGCATGGTTATAATCAAGTTTCTGCATCTTTAGGAACGTGCTTTTTTTTTAGAACCAGTGGGATGTTATATACATGTTTGCTCTGAGGTTTAGTAGAACAATAGACGAGTCTTTGTATGGTATTAGCCATATGTTGCAGTCTGACCATCAGGCTATGCTCAGCACACCACGCTAGAGCATGGCCCGCGAACAACGCGACATATGCGAGGGAGCCCATAGGCGGTAGCTCTTGACACACTAGATGTGGCGTGGAACCTCGGGCGCATTACGGGCCGCTTTTAAACACTGGTTTGGCTGCAGTGTTGAACATTCGCAAGACATTCGCAAGACATTCGGATGCCTGCGCGATACTGGCGAGAGGCCTGCGCATCTTTTTGCGTGGTACCAGGTCTCCACCGATGACGAAGGCTAAGCGACCCGCCAGGCGCACCACGAAGCCAAGCGGTAGCGCACAAGCGTCCCAGCAAGAAGCCTCGTTCGATAAAGCCCAAACTTCCATATTTTATCACTGGAAGCTTTGGCGTTCCAACTGCGCACAATCGTTTTATGCAGAGATTGATTGATTGCAGATCCAAGGCTTCGCTAACCACTTTTTTTTCAGTGGACGCGGAGACATTGCTGTCAACAATTCGAATTTTTTTTTTCTTTTCTTTCTTTCTTCTGATCCCTTTATATTTCGTCTTTACTCGTCCTTGCATTTAGTTGCAATCCTGTTCGCCTTTTTGTTTAAATCGCTAACAAAACACGAAAGTAACGAAGAAACGCAATAATGTCGGGCTCGTTCTTTGGAGCCGGGTTTTCCGATGATCCCATTGCACGCGAGCGAGAGGCATACAGGTCTGCCAACTCGAACGACCTTGATGCAAGACTCGAATCCATGGCTCGTGGCAATAACAATTTGGGAGACAAGCTGGACGAAGATCAGGACACATTTAATGACGAAACGTTCGATGCCAACATCAGCGAAATTACTGGCAATGAGTTTGACTTTTTCCAATCCACAAACATCCAGGCAAATTTGTTTCCGAATTCGAGCCACCAACAACCTCAGCAGCCGCAGCAGCAGGCCAACTTGCCTCAACTGTTTCAGAAAATGGGCATAAATGTCCAAACGACGTCTGCTCAGCCTGTTGCTGCTGGTGGCAGTGGTCCTCGTGCAAATTATGCCACACCTTCAGAACAACGCATGCCTTTTCCTCTTCCAGAACTAGAGCAAACTCTTCAAAGGCAGGCAACGCCAGCGCCAGCTCCCCGTCAACAACAGGTCGTTCCTACGCTGTGTAATAGGTATGCTGATCCAGAGGTTATTGCCAGGCGCCGCGAGGAAAGACTGCGCAAGCAGGAAGAGCTGTCAAGGTACGACAACATGATGTCGCGGTATGACAAGGACTACATTGTCAAGATCCAGGTTTCGCAGCTTCTTACGGACGACCCGGCAGCCGATGATTTTTACTGTCATATGTATCAGCTTTCACGTGGTGCGCTGTTTGGTCCAGGGTCAGCGCAACCTGGCCAACAACAGCAGCCGCAGCAGAATGGAACCAATGTTGGAGCTTTATCGTCGTCGTCGCCAATGGTAGCGTCGGGTACACCAGCAAGAGATGTCTCTGCCGACCCCAACACACAACAATCGTCTCGGCCGGGATCAGCAATGAGAAATGAGCAAACCTTGGAACAGCACAAACAGCCGCACTATGTGCGCCCTCATCGTAGCCACACGCAAACCTCAATGGCACGCATGCAGCAGCAGGTTCAACGCATTGTAAACGAGGCTCGCCGTCGCCCAAAAGCTGCACACGTCTCGCCCGAGGGTGTGCTTGGCAAAATATCGGTCAACTCGGCGCGCAACCCGAAGCAGGTGATCCAGGTCCAGCGCGGCCACGCAGGCAGCATATCGCAGCAAGTGGCGGCAAGCGACGCCAAGCTCCACTCGCCCAGCCCCAACGACCTGGGTGGGATCTTCTCTGGGCTTGGGGATGCGCGCAACCCTGTCGCTGAGCGGCGAAAGACACTTCGCTCGATCGAAACCGTATATGACTTGGTGCTGCGTCTGGAGCAGATGATTCGCGAGCAGGTTCGTCTCCCACCAAACACCGAGCACCCGTCAGTGCAGCGATGGATCTCCTCGTATAACGAGACTAAAGAGCGCATATGGGTCGAGGTGGATGCGTCGCAGCCCATCTCCAACACATACCCGCACCCGCTCGTGCGGTTTCTGTCGTTCTCCAAGGGAAAACGCATTATCCCGCGCCTTGTCAACCACCTGTCGATCGACCAGGTCCTAGCGTTGACCACTACAATTATAGCCAACTTTGAGAGCCTAGATGTCTGCAGATTTGGAAGCTTCAGCTATGCGTCGGGGTCGTCCGTTAGCGTCCAGCAGCGCGAAGAGACCGACCTCTTCCTCCACGCGGTTATGCCACCCACATTGGCGTTTCTGTCCGAAACACCACTGCAGATCATCAATGGCTTGTTTGCCCTGTTTATGGAGCGGAACAACATCTCGTGGGTTGTGCGCACACGCCCTGCCCTGATGTTCCTGACTGTGTTACTCGGCCGCAGCTCGACTCTCCGACAAGCTGGCACACATGGCTTCAGTGGCACGGACCAGCAGGACGAGTTCCAGGCGGCAGAGTTATACAGCCATTTGTTCAACTCGTTGCGCGGTGGGCTGAGCTCGATCTTTCCGCCGCCGCCTGCGCTAGGCCAGCTGCCAAACCCGCTTGAGGACCTGCACGCTTGGCAGTTCTTGGCAACGCTGGCTGTCGGTGCGTCTGTGGATCAGCAGCATGTACTTGTCTCGGAGGCGAGAGAAAAGGTGCTTGAGAAGATTCAGCTGGCTAAAAGCGGTCGGTTTCCGATGGAGGTCTCTGCTGCGCTCACCTCAAACGTCAACCTCTTCCTGAACGCACTGGGTCTAGATGCATCCCAAATATCTGGGTGAACTTGATCATTAAAGTTTTTAGAAACGAATAATATTTTTCTGGCTAGGTGCCTTATTTCAAAAATATAAAACTATTTACCATACTAGATACTCGTCAACAATGCCTTGAACCGGGCTCAACCCCAGTGCTTGTGCTTGAAAGAACCACACCCTTGCGCCAAGGGAAGGGATAAATGTCCTTCCTTTTCGGTCCGTACTATCACTGCTGTGCTGTTGAAGTCCCCGATGGAACCCAAACAGCCGTCAAACTCTGCACAAATGACCTGTTCGCTGGCAGCCCCGTGGACGTGGGGATTCATCAGACCCAAGGTATTGAATGCCAATTTACGCGCGGTGAATGTGCGTACGCCGCTGCGCCTATCCGCCTCCGATGTTCCTTATTTGCTCCTCCTACCCACGTTCTATGTTGCGACTATCCGCTCACGATGTTTCTGCGGCCCTCTCCCCTGCACTGTTGTCCTTTGTTAATGTTCTTCACTTTCTGCGGTTGGCAGGATAGTGCGCACTACTTCTAAGGGCGGCTCGTAGGCAATGTGGATGCCGCGTTAAATACCGACATCGATAACGCAGTCTAACTGCTAATATCACCATTCTTCATATTTATTTACTTGTCATTACAACGATATGGACCAACAACATCTCAATGGAAGCAATGTCTGTGAATATCGCCGAAATCGAAACTTAAGAGAGAGAAACGACTCCGACATGGATTAAACGTTATATTCAATATCAAAAGACGTAATATGTGGTACATATTCATTTACACTAACATTGCTAGCATATGATTGAAGTTATTCTCGTTAGATTAACTGTAGCGCTAAATGGTGTGCGCATATCAGCTAAGATAGAACTTAAGCAACAGGAACGGCTCCGATTCAGGTAAAGTCGTGTGGGCATCTTTAGCAAGCATAATCCGTGGTTTACTATTAACAGCGATTCATTTCACCGCCTGCTCTTGAAGTTATTCGCGCAAATGTATTTGCAGTGCTTCATGTTGTGCGCATTTTTGTTATGTCCGAAAATCGGGTCAGAAAGACGGCTCCATCGCAAAAGATACTCAATAAACAAGTTTAATGTGCGCGGCTGATAACGGTTATTCGCTTTGTAGCGTGTATTGATACTATTGTGCATTGTTAGAAATAAAGTCAACATATAGTATGCTTGACAGCGCTCTTAAATGGTTGAAAGAATTTGCTTATTTGAAATGTGTTTGCTAACACGCACATGTTTATACTAGATTTACCTGAATGGATGTTGTCACGCATAGTTTGTAATCGGTTGAACAGTTAGGTATTAAGCAGCGTATATTTACAGTTAACAATAATTGTTTATTTAAATTGTGTGTGCTTACTCGCACTGACTGATACCAGCATTGGTTTAACGTGTAGCAATATTGTTGCGCACCGTACGAGTCGGGTCAACATACATGCATTAAGCAACAGCAATCGTCTATCAGAATGACATTCGCTCACTCGCACTTATTGATAACAACGTTGGTTTAACTTTTACGCCTGTTGTCGCGCACTGTGCAAGTCGGGCAACGGCATTGCATTTACAAAGCACTTGAATTGAATAAATATGCGTTGAAATTCTATTGAACACAGAGAAATTGAGCGAAATCTATTTACAGTCGAGCAAAAGATAAATGCAAGACCGTGCTACTCACGTGACTACCACTGCTCGCAGCGCTTGAAGCCGACTCTTCTGAGTCAGCTAGTTTCAACGACAACGACAAGGGCAAACAGCTTGCAAATTCAAAAAGTCACAGGCTCGTTTCCAGGTCTCGATTCACTCGCTCAAAGAACTTTGCCAGTCCACCAACTCAATTGTCATCACACCACGTGACATCCACCCTCTGCGGCACCAAAAATAAATATGTAGTTAGAACAAATCGTAGGACGCGGGCTAAACCTCAGCCGATCGTAGCAACAAGGCCACTCTACGGTTTACAGTACCCGGTCCATTCTCAAGTCGTCTGCATGGGATCACGTCGCTATGCCCCTCTCTATGAAACTCCGGCATCTTCTCTCCCGGGCAATACTCTGCCCGAGACAGTGTCTACGCCCAAATTCGGTGCTCGGTCCCAAACGGAACCTATTGCTACTCTTCTCAAAAAAGCACAGCTGCCGTGCACCCCCTCCAGCATGGATTCTGGCTTAGAGGCGTTCAGCCATAACCCAGCGGATGATAGCGTCGCCCCACTTGCCGCTCGGCAAAGGGCACATACCAATTATCCGGTTGAATTGTTCCTCTCGTACTAAATTCAACTACTGTCAGCGCACCCCCATCAGTAGGGTAAAACTAACCTGTCTC
>JANBOT010000098.1:0-17439 GCA_027575385.1 Coemansia sp. RSA 2399 | reverse complement strand
GCATGGCGCTGAGTAATTTATTGCACACAATGTTTTTTAATGTTCACGTTTAGGAACAGATGTGCTTTAGCGACGTGAGCAAGTGGCCTGGTAAGTAAGCCATTCAAGCGAATGGGCAAGCGGGTAAGCGGGTAAGCGAGCTAGCAGAAAAGCAGGTAAGCGGGTGAGCGGGTAAGCGGGCATGCAGGCAGCAAATCCTCATATTGTTTGCGGCGATAGATTTACATGTATTTTTGAAATGGAAATAAATTCTAAATATAAATATTGGATTTGCATGTCTTAATCATGATCACCAATATTAAGATCTCGGGATTTGCACTCACCGGGATTAAGCAAAGAGTTTTGTCGCTATAGTGTATGCTTATTCCTCAATAGTTAGAAAAGAAAGCATGTGTGGATTGCATTCCCCAGTCCCCGCCAATAACGTCAGTCACCCATTGCACACCAAAGAACACAAGATATGGTCAAACGTATTTGCAATAGCTTTTGTCAAGACGTTTATTTTGATTACCCAATGTGTTCGCTATCAACTGAAACTACGGTGTCTAGTTTGCTTGACAACGACATGAAAACCTAGCTCATCTAGGGCTGCCTGGCTGCCTGCCTTGAGGAGCTTACTCCAACGAGTCACAGACCCACGGTGTTATGTGGAACAACGGTGGACCGTGGGATTCAAGGTCGTTGTCATTGCCTTCGAATTAGTGTGTAAAGCAAGCACGATAATATAATAAATGTCCCGTGTTCACCCCTAAGCCCGGAAGTCGGCAAACGCTTGTAGCTGGCGTCCCTGGGCTGTCGGCAGCTTGAGCACCTCCAGATAAGAGTAGAACGTGGTTGTGAATATGTATAGCGCATTTCGCACAACCTGGATCATTGCCTGTGTTTGACGGCTTGTCAGCTGCACGTTGTAATCCCGAGCACTAATTCCGCCGAGCCCGTCTGTCTGCGCCGCGCTTCTTTCCAATTCGTGCAGGTATGAAAACAGAGACTCAAGAACAGACGCAATGTCCGCTTGAACGACGCCATATTCGTCATCGCTTATCGAGCACTCAACAAGCCGGATCAGCGATCGGATGGCCCAAATCTGTTGCTGGAAGTTTGAGAAAACTCCAGTGGATCGCGCCCGCAATGACCGCGACAGTATGCGCTGGCCTATCACAGACTTTAGCAACATGTCGCGCAACATGGTCAGCACGTACTTTTCCAGCCCCTGCGCCTCATTACCGAACAAATCGACTGCCCCCGATGAGCCTGACGCTTTGGCCGAAGTCGTATCCAAATCAGCAACACTATTCTTGTTCTGCCGCAGTATATCCCCCATCGGAGCTCCGCCAGTCCTGCCCGCGATATTGGTTCTCAGACCCTTTAGTCCAGAGGACTGTGGAGGCGGCGCCTTTGTAGGTTGGGACGGGTTCTGAGCCTTCAATCTTTCTGTTGCAGCCCTGATAACGCCAACACATTGCCCCGACATCTGCGACCACATTGTCCCGTTTTTTCTGTCGATATCCTTGAGCAGCTCCACACGCTGCTCCGAGTTGAACTCTGTAATTCGATAGAGCTCCTGGTAAGCCAGGTGCTGAATAAGCGGGTTCGCGATGCACTTGAGTCCATTCAACAAGCACAGGTTACGATCAAGGCTAAGCTCGTTGATGTGTGTCGGCTCGGTAATAACAATCTCGAAAAGCTGGTGAGCAAACTCCCACAGTAGCGCTACTAGCGTGCTCGAGTGAAGCCAGAATACAAGGTTGCTGGCACTAAACAGCGGGTTACCCACGCCGTACGACGACGTCGTCATCACCTTTCCAAGGACGCCGCACACGAAACGGTAGATTCCCCATCCAAAGAGCAAATAAACAATCCAGAACCGCCACAGCACCCCCAGCGCAAAATGGAAAGCCCGCGAAAAGCTGCTCGGCATTCGATCCTTGAACGTGTACACGCGACTCTGTTCGATGTTTGGGAATGCAAGCTGCAGGCGCTCATCGGCGACCAGCTGGATGCCGTAGCACACACCAAGCATTGCGGCAAGCGCCCAGGACGCCAGCCATCCAGGATTCAGCTGGGGCGGACCGTAGTACCCCTCCGGATACAACCACATTTGCGTGACGCGTCCGCCAAAAAAACCCCTGTGCACAATGAAGAGATAGCACGAAAGTAGAGTATACGCGCAGACCGCTGCACCTGTGCTCCTCGGGTTGCGAAGGAGCCTCTGGAGCTGAGGGAAGTGGCCGCTGTGAGCTGCGCGCGTAACCTGATACAGCTGCGAGTGCACACACAGGACTCCGAACCCAGCAAAGTATGCAGCAAAGGTGTACCCAAGGGTCCGCGACGAAAACATCGCAGTTGCAAACCCGAATAAGCCAGTTTTCAGATTCAAGTTGGCCACAACAGCCACTATGTACGCAAAGCCAAGCTGGTAAATGCACGCGCGTATGAAACGCTGTCTGAGAATCAGCTGTCCAAGCTTGGCAAAATCGGCAGAAGCAACTGCCTGGTCGCGCGCATTCCCTCGATATGCGACCATTCTTGTGTATTCAAAAAGAAAAAAGGTGTTGTGCAAAAAACAGGAGTTAGCGATTGGAATAATAATAAAAGCAAAACACAAAGCAAAATGAAAAGATGTGTTTATTTCTGAGGGGGAGGGTTCTTTTTCGCTGTCGCGATGATTCTCCGCTTGAGTCTTTTTTTTTTCTGATCAACAAACATTTTTGTGGACTAGAGCGCCGACCATTGCAAGTAAACGCGTTTTGAGTGTGTGGTCCAGCAAACGTAGCGAGCGTTCGGTACGGTCGACGTGTTTGTAGACGTCGTCAGATGAAAATAAGCTGAAATGAAGTCTGGATGTTTAGCAGATAATTCAACAACAATAAACACACATATCGCAAAGAAAAATATCGTCGCAATGAAGCCTTGCCTCCTAAAGCATGCTCAGATCCCGGGGTTTGCACTCACCGGGATTAAGCAAAGCAATTTGTCACTATACTAGTGCTATATGGCATATTCGGTGGTGTCATCGGACTCGTATTTGATAACGCCGTCGTTCATGATCGCATCGACGCCATTAGCCTTCTGCAAAACGCACGCTTTCTCGTCCTGGTTCTCGCGACCAAACGAGATGAGAAAGAGCCCATTCCCTTTAATGTTCTTTACCAGCTCTGGTACCCGCGTAAGGAGCGATGCGCTGCACATTATCCCCAGAAGGTTGTTTGCACATGCAAATCGTATTGCTTCCTTTAGCGATAGATGGCGCGATGTCGGTTTAGCGCTTGGGGCATCGACCAAATCATGCGCAGCCTCTGGCTCGCCTGCTTTCAGCTCAGAAGCAGAAGCATCGGGATTGGGACATCCACGTTCGCGGCCCGAGGTTAAAAGGAACACCGGATAATTAGGTTGCTTCCAGTTAAGCGCATTGCAGACAGCTGGGCTGTAAGAGCAGAATATGGTGTTCCTCTGGCTGCCGGTCTTGCGACCGCGACTGCCAGGTGTTCGGTCAGCGGTCCCATTATCGTCGTTACTGCTAATAGTTCCCGAATTACTTTGCAGATCGACGTATACAGTTCGCAGTATTGCGTCAACGTAACTGTTCGCGTCGGTGCCATATCCAGCGGATTGCGGTGTGGAATCGCCGCTGATGTCCAGCTCACAGTCTCTATAGAGTACCTGGATGCTAATTCCAAAGCGTATAGGCAGGATCCCAAGCAGCTCCTTTAGAGTGAACCCACGATCTAATACATATCTATGCCATTCTGCGGCAGTTCCTGCTGTGGCATCGGGCGCTGACTCAGTTTCTAGGCCGCGTGGCAGTGGCTGGCAGCCGCCTGTAGCAGTACCACTAGAATACTGGCTATTTCTGTGCGTTGCTCGTATGATGGTTTGGAACTCGCTGTGTGTCAAGCTGGTGACTCGCATCTTTAGGCTGTTCGGCCCGCGTGAGTCAATCTTCAACCGAGGCGTTACGACAGGAACTCCGTCCTTGCACATCTGAACCTGTACGCAGATGTGTTCAGCAGCCAAAGATGACGATATAACCAACGGCACAGTTGATGTGCCTTGGCTGCCGCCCATAGAATCCGCCAGTGACAAGGGCGACCCTATGGCAGCAACAGACAATGGCGTATTTGATATACCTATCGAATATGGCGGCGCCTTGGGCGATTGCGTGGTAACCCCGGAGACAAGCATCGACGTCGCAGCAGCAGCATTTGAACGTGGTCCTGGGTTTGTGGATTTCCAATATGTTTCCACTTTTCCACCGATCTGAAGCTGCGCATCCGCAAAGGGCCGAATAACCAGGTACTCGAACTTGATCTCGGCTACAAGTTTCAGATAGCGGTCAAGGAAAGGCAGGCGCGCAATTCCCCTGTCCGCGCTTCTAAACAAGCTAGACAAAGCCACGGCCTTGCCAATGGGCTGGAGTCCAAAGCTTGGATAGAGCATAAACTCCACACGGAATTGGCTGGGGTCGTCTGTCAGGTATCCAAAGGTAGCATTTGGTGTTTCAAGCGGCAGCATTATCGTATGCGGCACCATCCCCGCATCTGGTTTTGCTATTGCCACGAGCTTGAGAGAGAAGGTATCTCTATCATCAAAGAACGAGATCGGTGAGTCGCCTGTGCGGCTGTCTGCCTGAATACGGATCTGGATACGTGTTCGCTTGCCAAGGAAGTTGTGGCCGTATATGCGGAATGGGATGAGTGGCGGTGGAAGCGACAGCGATGGTATTCCGTCCAAGTCGGCTTCATCTGGTTCTCCGGTAGGAGCTGCTGTTTGGTCCTGCGGTTCTGTAGCGTTGCTATCGATATTCGCTGTCTCGCTTGGCCCAGGCTTCAAGCGGGTTTCATCGTGGTTATTTGGTTTGTGTTTGCCGCTAGCACCACTATCGTCGTTGGACTCGGCCACCCTAGCCTTTGCGTCCAAAAGAACATCTGCGCAGTTCGAGTGGCCCTCGTAGGATGCGTAATACTCTGGCGTGTGGCCAACCTCGTCTACTACATTGGCGTTTGCTCCTGCTTCAAGGAGCGTTTGAATAATGTCCGCATGGCCCTCGCTAGCAGCATAGAAGACAGGCGTCCATCCCAGATCCTTGTCTATAGCATCAACCGGCGAACCGTACTTGAGGAGGAGCCGCAGTATTTCGACATTTCCAGAGCGGGCCGCGACATGGATCGGATGCATCCCTTGTGTGTTGGCGGTCATCTCGGCGCTGGACTCCAACAGCAAAAGCACAATATCCTTGTGGCCCTTTTCGCAAGCAAGCACAAGTATTGGATGTTCGGGGGTGCTATTGGCAACCGTTGGGTCGTTCTGGAGAAGCATCTTTGCGGCGTTGGTGTTAGAATTGATGATCGCATATTCAAATGCGCTGTTTCCGTCATCATCAATTGCAGAAACACCGCAACCCAGCTCCAAAAGGTACTTGATACATTGCTCATGGCCGTTGATGGACGCATAGTGAATTGCGCGCCTGCCATAGTAGTCTGGCTCATTCGCATCGCACCCGCTAGCTACGGCAGCCTCAAGCACAGCAAGCGACCCGTGGACTGCCGCCTCATGAACCAGTGTCCGCTCGTTGATGTCGTCCGTCGATCGAAGGTCGGCCAAGCCAGAGTCAAGGAGCAGCTTCTGCTTCTCGGGGTCCCTTATCTCGGAGCACGCTCGCCAAAGCATGCGCGTAACACAGGCTTTCTGGATAGCGCTTCTCTGCGCCTTGTACTTGTCCAGAAGATCCTCTGCTGCCTGCGTAGAGTCCTTTAGTAGAGCCTGGAAAAGCTGGGCCTCAATTCGATCAATCTGGAAGCTGTCGCTTATAGTAGAGTCAAAGAGTAGTCCGGTGCTGCTACGGCGCATACCGAAAGATGGCTTACTAGTGGACGTTGGCTCGCTGGCATCAGAATGTTGCGCTTCGTATGTAGTCGCTGGGGTCTGGGCATGCTGCTTGGAAAAGAGCTGAGTGCTTGTGGTCGGGTTGGTCGGAACCGCCTGAGATGATTCTGTTTCTAGTGTTGCCGGTAGCGAAGAGGGCGAAGTCAGACCTAGCTGGGTTGGCACGGCTGTGGAGACGACGAGATCCGTCTCCTCCACCTCCAAGGCATGCTCCAGTTCGCTCAAGCACTTTGTGACCGCGTCGGATAGCTCTGCGATGACATCCTGGTTGAAGCAGGGCTGTACCTCGACTTGGCGGGCAAGGTACAGCTCCTTTGTCGATGATTTTGAGCGCTTGTCCCATTTCTTCAAAATCTTTCTGAAACCGGTGCCGTTGATCTCTACAAAGTTCTGCAACTTGTCAAGGTCGTGCCGCGAGTTGAGAAACGCCTCATGCAAGGCACGGATGGTTGCTGTGCGATTGCGGGGACCACGCGACTGCAGCGTTCTTTGCTTCTCGATCAAAGACCTGAGACGTACTTTTGCGTCGGCCTCCTTCTGGAGGTAAAATGTGTTTACTTTTTCTAGCTCGCGATCGACTTGGAAAAAGAAGGCAGCCTTGACTGTCTGCAAGCGCTGTTTGGCCGCTACCCTTGGGGTTTTCAGCATAGACATATCATAAGAAAGGAGAGGGGGATTCACACGGGGTAGTTAGTTAGTTAGTTAGTTAGCTAGCCAAAGGATAATTCATGCGTTCCAATATCCGCCTAGTTTGCCAGTGCGCTTCTTACCTTCAGAAGGGTTGAGACCAGGAGTCAGCGGGGTGCTCAGTTCGTTGATGATCTTCTTCAGTCCTTTGTAGCTCATGTAGTGCGCTGCCCATTCTGGGATTGTATGCGCTTGAATGTGCTTTCCGAACTAGTCTTGTGTTGGCAGAGATCGTTTCCATTGCAAGAACACGGTTTTCGACAGGGAAAAAAGGGTGTGTTTAGCTGGGTGGTAATGAAGACAATGCAACATGTGTGTGGAGGTACTAGCTCTAACTCGGTTAGAGATAATAATAGCTCGATATGCCTGTATCCACGTTAACTAATGGCTGTGAGTATCCATACCTTCATTTTGTCCCGTCAACGGCGAAAGAGTCGGTTGTAATATACTATAACTGGTATAAAAAGAAAGCTCCAATAAAGAGACACAAACGCAACACGTTCCAAGCTGAATTGCGGGTGGGTAATGCGGCAAGGCTTGCAAATAAGAGGTCTGTATTTGAAAAGATAAAGCAGCGCCGAAAGGAAAGAAGGAAATTGCGACTTTTGATCAATCCACGGGAAAGAAGAGCCACAGTTGCAGCCGAAAGCGTAAGTCTGCCCATCTGCCCGTGCACGTGCACGGGAGGATATCTGTGGGCGCTGATTGGCCGGTTGAGTTTGGCTGCGTCTGATGCTTGGAGCCAGCGTTGAAGCTGATGAAACATGTGTTTTGTCTGGTGGTCGCTTTTGTTCCAGTGTTCAGTCTCGGAGATACAGGTCCTGCTGCAGAAAACGGACAATGATTGATCGGGTCCGGCTGCGATTGATCGCTCAACGCTTAATTTGCGCCGTCGTGTTCAACTCTTCTGGGTTTCGAGCGAATACAAGTGGAAACGGCGGAAGCTTTTTTTAGACGCAACAGCTTGCGGTGACTGCCAGCTTCTACTTCTTTGAACAGCGAAACGTCACTTCCATCGCTGTAGCCAAACAAAAAAGTGACAACAGCCTGTTTTGCGGTTGCAGATGCCTGCATAAGAGTTGAGCCAAGCGCTCGCATTGACGTTGTCAGTTGGCCTTCCTTTCTTTTCTCTTCTCCTCACCAAGTGGCCCCCCACTCTGTGCTCTTTCTTATTTCGTTTCTCTAGCCATATATTTGTGCAGTCCGTCTGCCACGGTTATTTTATATATTTGCCCGTTCCTTCCAGAAGCCATTGTGGACCCGCTCCGACTATTTTGCACAACACCTGTTTCGCTGAACGATGGACCACTCGCACGAGCAGCACACACAGATACGTGATGCACTTAGTGCAGCTCTTGCCTCCAAGCCGTTTGTTGCTCAGGAGGCGTTCTTAAAGTTCCCCGGCGCTACCGAGGAGGTGGACGAGAACAGTAAATCGACGCTGAAGAGGTTCCGCAGCCTTAGCATCAGCTCAAAGGAGCACGCCGCATGGACTGAAGAGACCGTCAAGCGCAAGTACCCGGCGGAGAAGACGGTGGAGCTGTACGAGTTTTCGTCCGAATTTGAGACGGTCGACCTCAACCAGATGCTAGAGCCCTACCAACACAACCGCAGCGAGCGCGGCGGATATCGCATCAAGTGGCTGGACGACACGCGTGCGCTCGCCGTGTTCCGTCGGATTGAAACAGGTATGTGTTTAGCTTCCAAACTCTGTGCGCACGGATCACCAATGCATTTGGACATGGCGGCTTTGTCTTTGACGTAAGGATGATCGCATTATTTGGCAGCGCTATTGCGCATGCATTGGTCCTCCTCCTGACTAACAGCATTTGTGCCCCCTTGTTCCATACTGTCTCTCCCTCCCTCTTGTTTAGCTCAGCGTGTTCTTGACGATCTAAACGCTAGCCCGCTAGTGAAAACAAAGAACTATGCGTTCCAGCCCAACGATCTGGTGCTGTTCAACAGAAAGTACGTTAACGACAGCGAAGGCACCCAGCAGAAGGTCGCTTCCAACTCGACCTCAACAAATGCCTCCGAAACAGCCTCGCCCTTCCCAGCATTCGACGAGGAGCACATCCGCTACAGTAAGTACGGCCTCCGGTCTTTGCTTTGAACCAAACCATTTTGCTGAAGCGTGTCGTTGAAGCTACGTCTGTTTATCCACGACTTGCCAACACCTGCTCACTTGTATATGTTTTCTCTTTGAACGATGTCTGTAGAGTACCGGCCAGAGGTTACCATCGAGCTGCACGACTTCCCCTGTCCACTGGAGACCACCGATCTGCAGAAGCTCTTTGCTGACTACAAACGCGAGGACAATATCGTCAGAATCAAGTGGTTCAACAGAAACAAGGCGCTGGCATGGTTCACCAACGCCAAGCTAGCATCCGAGGCGCTGGAAGACCTCAAGACATGCGAGCTTGTGCATGCCAGGCCCTACGTCTTTGATGCGCTGGACATGAAGTACTTCAACCCCGACCAGAAGCTGGCCGAGATCTCGTCAGGCGGCCTCATTCGCAGACGCACAATCAGCGGCGGTAGTGGACTGGCACGCCGCAACACTGTTAGCGGTGCGTCGCACTACCACCGTGGCCATCTCTATGCCTCAGGAGCATCGAGCGCGACTGCTGCAGTCGCCGCCGTAGTCAATGCCTCAGCCACAGGTCTTGGCTCTGTGCCCCTGTTTCCCTCTGCACTTGGCGCTGGCGCAATTAACGGCTCTCAGCTGTCGGTCCAGAACTTGGCAGCCGGGCCAACGCCAGCTCCTCGCAAGGCGCGTCGGCCCTCCAAAGCCAATAAATAGAGAAAAATGTATTTTGTTTCTTTTATTTTTTTATCCAGAGGTGTATTAAAAATGTCCTTTTCAGATGTTTGACCAGAGAGAAAATGAAACGGTCAGACAAGGAAGCAAGTGCATCATCTTATTCAAAGACGTCCTTGAGCGGGTCACTTGGAAGTGGGTTGGCTTGCTTCCTGGCTTCCCGTTCGACCGTCTTCGCAGTACGATCAGCATACTTTGCGGAATGTCTTGACCGAACAGCCGCGCGGATGGCATTGGGAGAGATAAACTTGGGATTCTCGTACAGCGTAGGCCCACCAAAACTGCCCTCAAAGATCCGCATGGTGTTCAGCACAAAACGAGGCCCGATTTCGACCAGTGTTGGCTTTGAGTTCTTTGCCATATCGCCACCGGTCTCGGGGTCCTTCTCAACAATCTGATAGTTGCGGAACCAGATGCGTCCGTCGACAATGCTAAAGCTAAACACGTGGTCAAAAAACGGCTTGCTCTTGCGGGCGCCCTTGGGCACGGCAAATGTCTGGGTAAATATCTCCTTTAGCAGCTGCAAGTGGGGCTCGCTGTCAAAGCTTGCGTCAAACGACAGAATTGGTCGCGACCCCTTGAGGCAGTTTCCGGTCATTTTCAGCTCATCCATTGTATGGACGTTCTGCACGTGGAACTTGACACTCGGCCCCGATGGAGCACGCGAAATCCAGAAATACAGATCCTGGTGCTTCCTGGCCTCAAAGTAAAACACGTTATTGCAGTTCTGCATGTCCGCAAGCTCGTTCAGCAGGTCAATGTCCTGTTTTGCCTCGATCTTGGACTCTTTCTTGGCATGCGGAAGCAGCGCCTCCAGGTCGTTCATCAGATGCCGATGGCGGTACGTAATGCCGCGGCTGCTGACTATAAGAACCCGCTGCTTAATGTTGCTCTTCTTTTCCTTCTCCTCAATAATGTCCTCGACGTCCTTGAACTCGGACTTTGCTGTCTTGTACAGTGTCGCCATTTGCTGTAAAGTACGTGTCTGGATGTCTATAAGCAACCGAAAGCCGTCCTTTAAGAGTCCGCGTGAAAGTGTACTTGAACAAGTATCTAAAATGAATAAAAAAAATAAACGAAAGAGAATACTTCTGAAAGAATCGAAAAGGAGAGCTGTCATAATTGAAACTTTTTTTTCTTCAAAAAAAAAAAAAAAAATGACAGATCAGAAATAATCAGATTAAGGGTCTTAATAGTTGAACTTGCTTTTTTTTTTTTAGAGAAATTGGTTATAAAAACGAGTGAGGGGGCCGCGCATGGTTTGAAACGAGAGCATGGCAAAGACGCAGCTAGTCGTCGTCTTCCATATCGGAGGGCTTCACCATTCCAGGAACCTGCAATGCCAGCTCCTTCTCCTTCAGCTTGTTGTTTTTGATCTCGTTCTCCGTTTCTTCCAGGTACAGGTCGGCGTTGTCGCCAGCAAACTCCTTTGTCTGGATCAAAAAGTCGCGGACAAGGTCGCGGAACTTTTCAAAGTCGTCGTTAAAGTTGAACAGTCCCTCCACAAACACCTCGATCTGGCGCTGAGTAAGATTGGCAAACGCCGTGGTCAGAAGATTGGCGAGTGATCTGCGGATAAACAGACTGTTGGTCATGTTTGCGTTCTCGGGGAGCGAAGCGTCAAACAGAGGTGCCGTGATTTGGTTCGACTCTACCAGATGGATCATACGAGCAAGCACCATGCATTGCAGTCTGAAGCTGCTCTTGTGGTCGTTGTCTGTCAGCACAACGATGACTTCGTTCAGCATGTCCACAAAGTACGTCTGGAAAAAGGCGTCCGAGATGGCGCGGTCGCTGATGTTGAAGTTGTTGATCATATCTAGAGCAATAGTCAATCCCAGGTCGGCAACATCGCGCAACGAATGCTTGAATCCCCACATGATCGACATGACCATAAACTGGAACTGCGTAGGCGGGAGATTCAGCGTCGCGTTGAAGCACTTTTGGTTGATGGTGCGCAGGAGCTGGTAGACAGCCAAGCGATGCTCGGGGTATTCCGTAAAGTCCTGGTTGATCATGTTCATGGTGCTCTCAAACAGGGACTCGAAGATGATCGGGATCCTGTCTGTCATCAAGCCACCAAGCACGCTGGTGAGGGTTGTAACCGTCTTCAGGACCTCGGCATCCCGGGCAGGCGGTACGTTCTGCGAGTAGTCTGTCAGCACAGCCTCCAAGAGGGGAGGGACCATGTTCTCGTTGATTGCAGCTAGCTCGCCATCGCAGTGCTTCACATACGTGTCAACCAAGCGAAGTGCCTCTTTCTTGATTGAGCGCATGCCACGGACATTGGCATGGCGCGTCACGCTTTCTCCTCCGCGAGCGACGCACGAAGAGATGATCTCCGAGACAGCCTTGTAAAGCCCAAGCATATCGATATAGATGCGGCCAATCTGCGAAATGAAACCCTTTCCTACAGCGCCGCAGGCAGACACATTGGTGCGCAGGACGTTGCCAAGCTGCTTGACAGTGTTTAGATCCTCAAGGATGTTGATGTTCTCGCTCGCCTGCTGCACCAGCTTGTCCCAAAGCTCGTTCGAAGGTCTCATCAGACCATCGATGAGCTGGTTCTGCGCCTGCGTGTTGAGCTGGGCGCTGATCAGATATCCAACTGCCTCGCAAAAGCGGTTGACCTGCTGCGGCTCCAGATCCGAGGTAATCGAGGTAGCCGTGGCAATGATCTCCTCGACGAAGGGACAAGGCTCGCCGGGCTGCTGAGCAATGAAATGACGGCGGCACTTTTGTGCGATTGTAACAAAGGTATCGCAAGCCATATCGCGCACACCCTCATGAAGCTCGTGCATAAACTCAAAGAGCTTGTTGGCAACTGTCTTGAGGAACTTCCAGTGCGCCTTCAGGAAGCGCGGGTACTGTCCGACAACGTACATGATATTCGAAGCAACAACAGCCTTGTTGTCCTTGCCGCGCTTTAGCTCGCAAAGGCTCAAAAGGTCCTTGATGATAAGTACAAGCACCTTGCGCTCCTGGTCCTCGCTCATCGAGCCCGAGATCGAACCAATCGCCCAGCATAGCTTGTTCAGGTTGCTCCACGACCACTCGCTGCCGTCCATCTGGCGCCCGAGTTTTTCGATCATGATCTCCTCCATGTCCTTCGGGTCGAGATGCGTCAGATAGATAAGGCACTCGCGTTGCGCCTTGTAAAGAGTGATTGTATCCGTCTCCTTGATAAACTCGCGCACAATCTCGCCTTCGTCGTTTTCTACAACAAGAACCTCCTCTGGGCGCGCCATGCGGCTAATCATCACATAGCGGACGCCAGTAAGCGTGGTCGAGTACATCTGGCGGCGAAGGTCAGCAGACAACGCATTGCCACCAGGGCCGTTGTTGTTGCTGCTGCTGCCCAGATTCAGCAGTCCGCTTGGTGCGTTGAACGACGAGTTGCGTCCATCCTCGTAGAGCCCGCGTACAAGAACATTCCAGTACTCGAGGCAGACCTTGAACATTTCGCGCTCGTCGACCTGGGAAATGCGCAAGAGATACTGATGGGCTTGCAGAACCACGTCGCGGGGAGCCGAGGATTCAACCAGACGCAGATGGGAGCCGAGGAAGCTAGTCAGGAACATGGCGACGTTCTGGATAAAGTCCTGGTGCTCGGTGTCGTAGTCGTCCCACTCCTCCTCGATCTTTGTCAGGTCTCCCAGGATTTCATGAAGCCCGGTTATGGCCAGCGTAAACAAGGAAACAAACTGCTCCTTGTATTCGCTGCTGCCCTCCAGGCCGCCAATCTCGGTCAGACACTTAATGGTGACGTTGCGCGTAACAGAGGGCTGGAGGAATCGTGTGCAGAGATTGTTTATCAAGTCCATCTCAAAGACATAACCAAACGGAATCCAGCTGAGAAAGCGTAACAGGGTCTCGAGCGTTGCGTGGATCAGACTGGGCTGCACTGCCTTTTGCAGAATCTCAGTGCACAGGTTGTAGATGGAGCTAAACTCGCCGCACATTTGCGACTTGAGGTTCTTCGTCTTTGCCTGTGTCATCTGTTCCGCCGAATAGTCAAACACCTCTTCGCTGAGCAGCTTGAGGATAGACATGTTGTTTTCGCACAACGAAAGATTAGTCCTACTAGTCTGGATAATCTCTGGTATGAAGGTCGGCCAGTTGTGCGGCCACTCCTGCTTGAGAATCTGAACAAGGATCAGGTTCAGCTTGCTCAGATACACCTTGTTTTGACGAAGCGACTCCTCGGTGGACGCGGTGCGCAAGATGACCTCGACGACAAAGTTTTTGATTCCATTGCGTTGGTTGTCTGGCAGAATTTTCCACTTTGTCTGAATAAGCGTCTCTAGAACCTGGAGCGCAATAAACTATAGCAGCAGCAGCAGCAACAGTAGCAGAAAATCGTAAAAAGAAGGGTATATTTAGCAATCCGTCGCATCCCAAACGAAACGAGTTTGGGCTTTGGGGGGAGATTTACAAACAATCGTGAATAGCGGAAGCTTGTTTGTTTTGTTGTTGTGTGTTGTTGCAGAATGGTGAATTAACTTGCCTTTGACTGGAGCGAGTTTGAGTTTGTCAAAACATCGTCGGCTTTGGTCCATGAGAGCTCGTGTTCTTTGAACTCAGTCAGAACCTGTTGAGCCATCTTTTGCTACAGCGCAGAGAAAGAAACCAAGTGACATCGCAATATGTGATTTGTTCAGTAGAGGGGAAAAAGAGCGAGTTTCGGCAATATGACACTGATGATGGAGAAATCGTCAGCTTCGTCCATAGGCCTAATAAGCTGGCACAAACATAATACAAATAGTGTACTTACTTCTTCTCCTTTGCCCGTAAACAACGCGTCAACGACGCGGTCGAATAGGGCAACGTCAAACTGCTGATTAAAATCGAGAATAGTCTATATGTTGAAAACTCAGCAGCGGTATTCAGGGAATCTTAGTAAAATAATGAGGAGACGCTTGTCACAAATGCAAAGATACGCAGCATATTCGTAGGGGAGCCTTGACTTACATCCATCTCTAGTGAACAAGCAAGGCCTGAATGCTTTTGGGAAACGAAAGCCTATATTCGCTTGCGTTTGCAGCCTTGATATACGCTGGTGGTAGGACGCGTTGACCGTTGAGGCTTTTTGCAGTACCTGGCTTCAAGATTGTTTGGCTGAGTTCCAGAATCGAAGCAATTAGTGTTTCGGTCGTGGTGATTATGCAGCTGGCGTCTTGACTTTTTCTCCTTCCAGCGATGTTCTACAGAATAGGCTTTTGGACTCAAGTATAGAGAACAGCAGGCGAGAGAAGAAAAATAGGAGCTAAAAAGGAGGCACACGCGTGCAGAAATAAGCAAAATTGTCAACAACTGGGAAAAGAGGGGAGAAGAAAAAGACGGTACACAACAAACTTTTGTTTCTCTTGCAAACGGCACGATTTAAAAGCTTTGCTGGAAACTTGCAAAAAAAAAAACAAAGAAGAGGAAGGTGACGAAGAGCAAAAGTTGAAGGGAAAACCCACACACAGCCGAATTCCGCGCGTGCTTTTGAAAGGCCCCAAAAAAAACACGCCTGATCACGCGCAATGTTGATTCAATTCGCATTTGATCAGGAAAAAAACCGATCCAAAGGTTGAGGCGCCAGACATTTCGCTAGTAGTATTACCACTGTGCCAGCCTCAAGAAGCTTTCGTCAGCGCCTCTCTCGACCCTGGTCGCTCTCTCCCAAGTAATATCGGGGGAGGGTTTCTCTAGCACAGGCTATTTTTTAGGCTGTCAATGTTTCACGGATGTTGGTGCCCACGTTGTAACCCCCGATCATTCCGATTCGGCAAACAAACAACTTTTCTTGGAAAATATTATAAAATTAAATGAACATAACGGCAGGGAGCTATTCCTTTTGTTGAGGCTTGACGAGTCTTGTTGGCGGGATAATGCAGTCAAGCAACACCGATGGTGCTGGTGCACTTGACATTGACTATAGGCAAGAGAAGCATGGTTAGAGATTTGCGAACATGTTGGCATTGGCTGCATATGACCCTCGGTATTAGAAGCTGCGGAAATTGTGAACATTAATAGAGCTAGGGTGGTGAGGTAGGTCCATAGATATTGTTGGAATATATTTGCAGATGTCCAAGTTCTCTCACAAAATCGTCGACCCAGAGAAATGCCATTAGCGTAGCATAGCTTGTGGCGATTTGTTCAATGATACACGCAGGGCGAAAACAGACTTGTCAAAAACAAGGTTGGCACGAGGTGCTGGGGAAGTGCCATCAACACTGGAAGAGGTATATTGTTGCGGCTTCTCAAACGCACAACCCTGCTGCTCTTTAGCAACAGACAACTGAGGCACCTTGTGCACTAAAAGCAACCCTAAGGGTCCTCTGAATCAAACGCAGCCCGTCGCCTCAACCAGCAAGGCTAAAAGAAAAAAAAAACAAACCGCTGGTAAAAATAACAAGGCTTTCAGCTAAAAAAAAAAAAAAAAAAAAACAAGCCAGTGGCAGCCAACCAGATGAAATGCCTCAATATTTTTTTGCCTTTTTCCTCTTTTTTTGGATCCTTCTTTTCATCAACTGGCCTTCATTTTCAAAAATCCTTCTGAAAACACTATATTCAAAAGATGCCGCCCAAGTTCGACGCAGCTGCCGTTCAGATCAGTAAGTGACGCGAATCCATCCCAGAACAGCCGCATCCATCGTCGGATACACTTGAAAACAGCAGCGCCCACGGATGCGAATCCAGAAGGGGAATATCTTCGAATGGTCGCTTTCTTTTAGCCGGAGCTGAGTCTAGGAAGATTGCGCAGCGCCATGTACATTGGGGGGAGGTGAATGAGCGAATTCGGATTCGACATTTTTATAAATGTGCCAGACTATGGCTAGATGGATTGAATTTGTCAATTCGAATTCGTTAATTTCTCAAACCCCTCCCTTGTCTGTTGGAGAATTCGACGTGGGTTTGCGGCTGTGACAGGATTTGTGCTGAACACAGTTAATTCTTAAAGACCTTGTTTATAAGGCAGCAGCAAAACAACAATGAGGCGCCTCTCGCTCGAAATGAACCCGGTGTCTGGACGTTAATATGCTAACTGTGTTCTGTGTTGCAACCGTGCTGTTTTTCATATACCCTAAAATCGTAGTCACTCTCCGCGCTACTGGTGGTGAGGTTGGTGCTTCTTCTGCGCTGGCCCCCAAGATCGGTCCTCTTGGTCTCTCCCCCAAGAAGGTCGGTGAGGATATTGCCAAGGCAACCAAGGACTGGAAGGGTCTTCGCGTTACCGTTCAGCTGACTGTCCAGAACCGTCAGGCTGCGGTCTCGGTTGTCCCGTCGGCCTCCTCCCTTGTCATCCGCGCCCTTAAGGAGCCCCCACGTGATAAGAAGAAGGAGAAGAACATTATCCACAACGGTAACCTGTCCATTGACGACATTATCAGCGTTGCCAGGACCATGCGCGAGGTCAACAAGTCTTTCTCTCGTGAGCTTAAGGGCACCGTCAAGGAGATCCTCGGCACTGCCAACTCGGTTGGCTGCACTGTCGATGGTGAGAGCCCTACTACCATCCAACAGAAGATTGATGATGGTGAGGTCGAGATTCCTTCCGAGTAAGCACGTTAAGGTGTTATTTGTTGAGAAATATATAGCGGGTAGAATAAGTAATCTGTAACCAAATATTACTTATTTTCGTTGTTTGGCAAACTGACAGAGTGAAAACAGATTAAAGTAAGGCATACAGGCAGAGCATTATACTATATTACAGTGTTTTGTTATAACTGAAATTACAAGTGGCATAGCCTATATGTTGTTGCCGCAGGCGATATCAATGAGATATTCACAAAGGGTGCTTGGAAGAGCAAGGGCAACAAGATGCTGTCTAGTTGAATATGGTCAGTGTAAAATACTTTGCTAACATTTTTGTCTTCTTTTTTTTTTTTTTTATCGCATTATGTGCGTATTGGCTGCATTTCTCGCTTGGGCAAACCTTCGCTGCTCTATACGAATGGCACCAAACAGTGGAAACGATTAAAAGAAATTTACCACACGAACCGCTTTCCCTGGTCATCGTATAATGGTCTCTTCACCTTGGATTCTATGTTTGGAAACAT
>JANBOT010000097.1:0-17809 GCA_027575385.1 Coemansia sp. RSA 2399 | reverse complement strand
ACAAGACTCTGTGTCATTTCCTTCCTCGGCTTGTCGACACCATGGAGATACAATATAATGCACGGAACAGCCTTTTCCTCGGCGTGAACAGGAGCCTCCGAGCTAGGAGTAAACGTACCAGACACAAACTGTCCGACTCTGCCAGATGAAAGAAGCTGCGATCCTCTAGAGGTAACCCCCACGGTACCTGCAGGGCTATACGCACCACTAGTGCCCGGTTCTGCCGTGAGTGCTTCTGGAAGCTGTCTGTCATTTCCATCCAATGGCGATCCGGCTGCACTTGCTTGCGAAAGATGTATAGCGGACTGAGTTTGAAGCCTGACACTGTTCTGTAGCCCAGGGCTTCTACCAGCCTCGGTCAGGCGTCTAGACGAGCCAGCGGGCGCGCCAGGATCATCTAGATTTGTGAGCGACGACAACATATTGCGGCTAGACGGTGATTCTGGTGTTGCTGCCACTGACTGGTACGATGTGACTGCTTCGGACAAGGAGTATCTGCTGTTCACCCTCAACGCATTATCTGCACTGCCTAGACGCGGAGAGGATGGTTGCGTTCTGTCTATCGATGCTGAAAACACGCCATCGTTGTTGGCTGCAAATGATGTTGACCCAAAAACAGCGGATCCGCCTCTCTCGGCGTTAGCAGGCTGAACAAACGGCGAACGCCGACGCATTTCATCCTTGCCCCTTGACCCAAGCTGGGCGGTCTGCAAGGTAGGCGGTCCACTTGTTCCCAAATCCGGAAAGGATAACGGGTCCACCAATACACGCGACTCACTCCTGAATGGCTCGTAAACATTTGGGTTTGGAGATGTAGTCGCTATTGTATGCGCGCCAGGCAGTATCGCCTCCGAGGAGTACATGGGTGTCGCAAAAGTCGATGTCTGTCCTGGCATGCTGGACAGCGAACCCGTTGTCTTTGGTCCTTTTCCTGGCCCGCCCAGACCAAAGGGATTGACATACGGAATGCGGTCAATAGCGAGCAACGCGTAGAATATGCTGCTTCCGTCGCGCACAAAGAACATGTTGCGTTGGTTGACAAGCCTGTTGTTCATCATGCCGCCAGAGAGAACCGCTTGCACAGCCCGATCTGCGTGGATGCGTGGATGGAGCGGGAATGCGTGCTTGAACTGCTCTTCGCACGAATAGAATTCGGGGTTGTCCGGAATATACGGCTTAAGAATCGACGCAATATTGAACAGATTCTTTGAAGACGGCTGACCATGATAGCCGCCGCTTGCTCCTCCCATAGACACACTGCTAGGCACATATGTATCCGTAAATACATTTCCTCGTTGCGCATTGGTGTCGCCATCCGTGTTCTGTGCAAGTGAAGCCTGGCCATCAGATATTACCCTCTTTGCGGTTGCCAGCAAGCCCTCGTCGCGCATTGCATAGGTGGTATCCGGCGTTTGGCCGACCGTCCGCGTGCTGCCAGTCCTAGAAAGCATGTCAAAGCGAGAAGAGTCTGGAGGAATCAACAGATCAGGGAATCTATGCGAATCGGCCATCTCTTCAAGCAAAAGCCTGGTGTTCGCTGCCTTTAGCGCAACCATTAAGCGCTGCCGTGTCACGGCCAAGACATTCTCTGCTGCTTCGCTGGTGACTATCGAGTAGTTGTGCGTCAGTATGCGCACGCCATCCAGTCCAGAAGTAGGCTTGATAAGGAACCACGACGGAATCGCATCCGTGAGATCCTCTGTGCTCGAGTCCGCGATTTCCTTGGAATCATTGCTGTCTGTGGAAACAACACCGCTCTGCGCATCGCTCTTCGCGCGTGCTCGGATACGAGCCCCTGCCTCGATACGAGCAGAGCGGCTGCGCACGTCACGCATGTAAACTACGTCGCCCAGCGATTCCAACCTGCCAAGGGGGTGGCTCGTGGGCAGGTTGTCTTGCTTTAGAAGCTCTGTCATGACCAGACGAACTGCATTACCACGCTTGGCTGCATCTGGCATGTTGATAACAAAGTTCAGATCAAGCTTGTTTTGCGAAAACTCGAAGCGATCCAAGGGCACATCGTCGTCAACAGTGGTAGCTATCGTGTGCCAGACCTGGTTAAGCAAGGGTACGGTGACTGACTTGACATCGCGCAACGCATACAGCGTCTCCTGAGCAATAAACCGCACGAACCTGCGATGGCAGTGGCGCACAAGCTCCAGCTGGTCGTGCGGGAGACCTTTGAGCGTGGCCATCTGCGCATTGATGTGCTGCTTGGCAACAACCGCAGACGGCAACAGATCAGAGTCAGAATCAGTAACACCGTTTTTAGACACAAGTGTCACCGGATCAAAAGACTCATGGACAAGGGACGAAAGCGACATGGTCTTTTGGAATAGCTGCTCCGATCTGCTTTCCAACTCGTGCTTGTCCGGCTTTGGCTGGATTATCTTTGTTTGCTCCTCGCTCTCGACTTCAGCACCTGCGCCGTCAGAGTCGGGCTTTGTCGAATCCTCGTTGGAGAGATACATGCAGTTGATATGTAAGATAACGCGCACTCCCTTCAACGGCTCAAAGTGGTCTGTAGGTGGACGCCACGGGATGTTGGCCTGCTCGCACAAAAGCTCCAACGAAAGCGGCAAACTGTCAATGGGCATATTGAGTCGCTTCTCATAGCCAATGTCGCCATCAAGCACCTCGACCGAGCACTGTAGATTAACGAAAAGTGGGTTTAGCGCCAACTGCAGACAGACCTCAAGCTCTGAGCGCTTGTCGGGCGTGGTCTTGCAGTAATAGTACCGGCCCTGCGACGGATCAACATCAATTGGAAGGGGGGTGAACGATTCACACAAGAGATGCATGAATGTCTCCTGGAGACTCTGCCGGTCTTCGTCCTGCCACTGAATGTCTCGGCTGATTCTTGCAACATCTTGGCTGTGGAGGAACGCTGTAATGTCGACATCAATCGACTGCTTCTTCCAGAGGGTCGATTGCTGGCACGAAATCAGGTCCAGCTCTGAAACCTCGCGCTTGAGAAGCAGCGCCAAGTATATTGTCTGCAAATTAGCCTCCGAATACATTCGCTCCAGTATCTTAATCTCCTCCAGCGCATAGTCTGTGAACGGAATAGGTATGTCCTTTTGGCCAACAAAGCCCTGGAAGCACCCGCCGTGGACCATTGTGTCGTCGCATATAACATCAAGTGGCCGTAAATTAAGCTTGGACTTGATCGCTATCTGACTGCGCCCGTCCATCGACCGGACCTGTCGCCGCATTTCCGTGTGATCCATGCTGCACTCCATAACTAACGTGTACGAGTTTATGGAAGTGGACATGGCTCCCTCGACAGATGGTGCCTTGTCTCCCAGTATCGACTGCTCAAGGGCTGGTGTAAATACTGGCGGGATTGCTGGCTCGGATATTTTCCGCTTATGGCTGCTAGAGTCCTTTGACTTTGACGAAGACGAGGTCTTCACGCTGGACGGCTGAGAAGCACCTTCATCGGTGGATTCGTCTTGCTTATCCTTGTCCGCACCTGATTCTTCGGACGTGCTGCTCTCCCTGGGCTGCTTTGTCGATTCGCTGAAACCGCTCTCTTGAAGCTGGCGATTGGGCGCAGAGAGCGCGACATTAGGCAGAATAACCATCAAGAACGACGAGTTGTTCGGAAGGCGGATAACAAACCACTTGTCCATGTAAAGGTGCTCGTCGAGGCCGTTAGGGATACCGGTAGCTTGGTTCATGCCAGGGATGAGATCCATCATCTCATTCACGATGCTGCTGGCAAAGCGCAGGTTGTTGAAGCGCTCAGCATTGACGCTGATCGCATTGCAGTGTTTGAACAGCGCAAACTCGAGAAAGCACCGATGGGCAACCGTCGTAAACTCGCCTGTAGTCATCCATTTCGTCGTCAGCTTGTTGAAGAACAGTTTGCGCGGGTGGCCAGGGTTGATCATCGCCAGAATAAACGGATTGTACTCGTTCAACCGGTATTTCTCAATGTGCGGATCATACTTGCCCTCGTCGTTCTTTTCAAAGAGTGTGAGCATAAACCTCTCCAGCAGAATAGCACGTCGCTCTCCGTTCTTGCTGCCAACATGAGAAACACTGACTTTCCGCTGTTTAATCAACTCGCGAGTCTCCTCTCGGCCGTGCGTTTTGTAGTACTCTGTGGCTTTCACCTTTTCGATGCTTTTGCCGTTTTCGTCAAGAATGTGAACCTCCAAGTCTTCGTCCGGATCATGCTCCCGTGTTATCTCGAAGGTTGGGTCATCGACCTTGATATTATCAGACCCATCTGGATGGTTCCACACGGCATAGCCAGGGGATATATCTGGAAGCTGGAGCATGCGCAGAGCAATTCGACTCGAATTGACGACAGCCATAATGGAAAACATGTTCATCCGCCTGCTGTGGAACTCGGCGATGTTCGGCACCTTGAGCTGGAAGCAGCGCTCGGGCTGGAGGATCTGCTGGAATGTCCCCAGCGGCGCAAGAAGACGGAAGTCGTCTTCAAACAACATGCGGATAAACCGTGACGACCATGGCTCAATCCAGGTTCTAGCGCTAACTGACGACTGTTTCATGTCCACTATAATCTGATACTGGCACGCCAACAACAGCTCTTCGACATCGTACCCCTCACGCTCGTGGAAGAATGTAATACAACTGTCGTACATGGACGCATCCGGCCCGTGAATCAGTCCTGTGCTCTCTCCTTTGGCGTTGACCAGAGTAAAGTCCTGTCCCAAGCGATGGTATCCCAGAGTCAGTGCCAGTCGATGGAGGGCTTGACGAACAATCTCACTATCCGAGCCTTCGCCGCTCAGATCCTCGTGTTTGCCCTCGCGCGCAAGGTATGTCCAGCGCCATTCAACAACATATGTATGCACATCTCCAATGTCTCGGGTGCTTAGCAGATTCGAAGGCACCTTCTCGACAATGTCTAAATCCATTGGAAGGAGATGCAAGGGCCTAGTTGCCCGGACAACAGACTCGCGGCTCGGGTCGCGATAATCTGGACGGAAGGACTCGGTAAACGTTGGCAGGCAGTCCATGACAATCTTTCGCGCATCCACCGTGCCGTTATAAAGGAAAAACGACACGCGCAGGATCCAGTTGGTGGCCATCTCCCAGCGGACTACGATAAAGGCGGGGGTTTGATGCGATTGCTGGAGCGTACTCCGCAGAAACACGACCGACAGGGATTGATCCCCAAGCAGCGCCCACGTACCGGCCTGGCATACGTGCGCACGAAACTCGTTCATAATGCGCTGGCCGTGCTTTGCCGCTTCGATGAAGTTTATGCCATCGACAAACGACAAAATAAGGTCTGGGTCGATAAACATTGACGTTACGTGCGAAAAGCTGGCAAGGGGCTTGAAGTCGCTGTCAATTTTAGATAGCTGGTTAAGAGTGTCATACACGCGGAAGTGGTCAGAGCCCCAGTCGGTGTAGCTCAAGAATACGTTTGGATCCACCTCCTCGATTAGAATGCGACTGGCTAGAGGGATCGTCTCGTTGACTACGGGCAAGGGGTCAGAGATGGTCTCGATCACCGGCGGAGCGAAAACCGGCGGCTGGATCCTCTGCTGGCTGCTCAACGCTCCTAGATCAGATGAATATATCTGCCGCAGTCGCTTGTCCTTGTTGTCAATGGACTTTAGGAAATCGTGAAGCATCGCCACCTTCAGGAAGATCCCGCCTTTGCTTTTGTCGTTGTAGTCAGGTCGCAAAAACACCAGCGTAAACATATTGTACGCGCGGATCATGATTTCAACCATATTTGGGCCACGCTGGCTGCGGTCGTTTGGCGACGAAACATAACCCTCAAATCCCTCACTAACCGATCTGGAACCCGAGTCTGCACCCGACCCCGATCCTGATACAGACCCTGAAGGTGATAACGGCGTCGATGGCGATCTTTGGCTATCGTCCTCACCACCCACCTTTTCGTCATGTTTCGGTATTTTGTCAAGAGCCATGTGATGCACGTTCTTGATGCGGTAAACCACCGTCACATTAGGATGCCAAACAAGCTCCAGGTTCAAGTCAACACGCTCGACTAGCCCGTCGCGGTCAAATCTGGCCACCTGTATGCTACGAATCGAAAACCCTTCATTCATCCTCGCCTCTATCAGCGTGCCCATATTAACTGGCATGCTATAGTCGGTATACCGGGCAGTCACAGTCTCGACGCTGGGCGGTCTGCTATCAGCGCACCAAGGAAACCCGGGATCGCCGCCATGTGTCGCTTGCAGACCACAGTCCTTGTTGATATTCAGCCTCTCGCGCGGAAAGTCGCCTAGCCGCCGTCCCCCGTGAAAGACATGGTCGTAGCGATGCCGAACGGGCGTTCGGGCAATCCGGGTTTCCCTGATAAGCATTACCTGGTGGTAGAAGTTTGCCTGATGCGGAAGAACGGTGTCTGGACAATCGCTCGCATAGATGAAACGGCCATTCAAGGAGGCTGCCATATAGAAGAGCAGCTCGTTGTCGCTAACATAGCCAAACGTGGTCTCTGGTGTATATCCGCCGCGTGATCCGACCTGTACGAACGTACAGCGCGTGTTTCGCCGAACCAGGGAGCTGGTGATCTCTTGCGCTTTAGAAACAGCAAAGTGGGACTTTGCAACACCGTCAGTAAGGCAGACAAATGCGGGCGAGCAGACTTCGGGCATGATCTTTAGAAAATAATCGGCGATCTGCAGCATGTTCAAGAGAGGCGCATCAGGGTCGTAAGCGAATGTGTACGTGTCACCGGGTCGAGGAGCTTTGCCAGACGCGCTGAGCGGTTCGAACGACTGTCCACCCTGGCCCTTGCGCGCATGGCGGGGGCGTTTGGACCGCTGTTTGGCGTCTGCAATACTTGGCTCCAGCGGAATGTCTAGTGGTATAGGCGGCGCCGGTGGTGGGAAACTCCCTAGCGAGTCTACCATCTCGTTCTCGTAATTGAACAGGAAGTTACAAATCGACTTTATGAAGCTTGGTATACCTTCGATTGTCACCATGTGCGCGTGAGCAAACGTACGACAAAACGGAAGCTTTTTGCAGCCTTCTTCAACCGGGTACGACCCTGCCGGCCGTGGACAGTACCCAACCACGCTGGCACAGATATGCGGCTCCACCTATACAAGCATTCCGCAAAAGAAGGACAGCATCAACGACGGGTTAGTAAGCCAACGTACACACAAGCATCATTTGGCATTCGCATAAGTACGTGGGCACTGTGTGTGTCTGCGGTTTTCTGCTAGCATGTCATGAAACATACCGTGTAGTCCGGAAGGCCTGTAATAGAGCGAACGGAAAACGGCTGCATCATCCCCATGAGACACTTCTCAAGGGTCTCGAGAGCAGCATGGATATAAGTGTTGTTTGTGTCTGGGTCCAGCGAGTACATGCTCTGGCTGATGTCGATGATAAAGAAGACATTGTATTCGTTGTCCAGCGTCCAAAACACGGTGTCCTCGGTGAACTTGTATCTACGGTCGAGGCTCTCCTCCAACAACGAGATGTCGTCGACGGGCGTGTTTATCATAGAATGACTCGACTGTTTATCCGCCCTATGAGGTGTGCTGCGGCTTTGGTGTTGGACGTGAGCGAACGGGTGGCGGGAGCCTGTGCTGCTCAAGGAACTGGATCCTGCAGCTCCGCCTGATCTGCTTGAAGGGGAGTCGGAAATGACGTCAATTATGTTATAGTACGGGTTGTCCATATCCTTGAATGCGAGCGGCACATGGAGACTGTTTAGCAGCCATAGAGCATGGTCGGCGTTGCGCTCGTGCGCTTCTTCTTTGGTCGCTAGCACCACACCACGAGCGATATTTACAGGAGCCGGGGCAGGAGCGCCAGAAGTGCTGCTTTCTCCATGGCCGTTATCTGTCTGCTTGCTTCCGCTCATGTTGCATGAAAAATGACAGCGTCAACGCAGATTTCTGGCAAATGAGTCGAAATGAGCTAGGAGTGTATTTCGCTAGCTAGAGTTTTTATCCTATCTGGTGTCCGTGGTTTCTGATAGTTTTTACGATAGCCCAATTGAGATGGAATCAAAAGGAAAACACTATAAATAAGTGAAATTGAATTGAAATGCGATTGACAGCTGAGAAATAACGCAAACAAAAGATGTCAAGCAAAGCGGTTCGCCCCTACTCTGTTTTTTTTTCGCGTTGTGTGGTGTTTTATCCATGCGCTTGGTGATCGAACGCTTGATCCACTGTGGATAATGCTGTGAGTATTGATCAGGACACGTCCGCTGCGATTAAAGAACGAGACATCGATTCTTTGTCTTGTGCGCGTGGGAATGAGAGAGACGATTACAAATGCCAATATGCACATTCTGCTGAGCTTTTACCGCCGAAATAAACAGAAATACGTGCATGCAGCCAGGATATTGAGCAATTTATAAACCACTTTAGATATGAGCTGATCATTTTTGACTGGGAGTCACAAAAAATATGTTGCGTTGATTTCGACAGTGCCAGGCAATGGAATCGATTAGAAGCTGTCCTCTATTGCCTCTGCAGAGACAGAGCGATACGGACGCCACGGGTTGCACCACCATTCAGTCATGGGATGCCGTGTATTCCTGACGGACCCGCGCGCTTAACTTTTGTAGGAAATCGCTGCGTTAGTTGCAAGCGCCGCGGAGAGACATCGAGAACTCAGTTTTAATGTCGTGGATATTTTCCCCCACTGGCTGCTAGCTGTTTACGCAATAAAAACCCCGCCCATTTTAGTCGCGGATTGACCAAGCGGAAAACGGATGGAAGAAAAGAAAAAAAAAAGCTGGGCCAGGGTTTGCGTGGTCTGGGCCACACAGTTTCGAATGGAAAACTGATGTAGTCCGTCTACAGGCAATGAACCGATCCGTCCGGATCAGCAGAGACGATGAGACGGATAACCGGCAAAGTCTCGGTGGTCAAGCGCAAAAATAAAAAGAACGAGCGGAGATCGTGACGAGCCTATACTCTTTCTGAGAAAGAGACACGGCGCTGAAATGTCTATTTGTCAGCCGTTGTCGAATTGGGTGACAACGTGCCTCGTATTTAAAGCCTAAAACGGAAGAGCGAATCCACACCCAATTTTTTTTTTCTTCAGCTGTTACCCTCCGTCCAGTTAATATTTGAAGGCAATTTTTCTTTATCTTTTTTCTTTTTGCAAAGTTTGCTTTTTTTTCCCTGCCCACCTACTCTTGTTTTAACAATAGTCGGATTGTACCCAACCCCCGGTCGACTACCAATCTTATCACAATGGGTCTCTTATCGCTAGGCACACCACTTCCTTGGGATCAGGCCAAGGACCTTGCACACGAAGTGCGCAAGCACGGAATCGAACAGTTTCTTAATATCTGGCGCAACATGAAGGGCCGTCAGAAGGACAGCCTTCTGTGGGGCGACGAGGTGAGTGCACGAACGATGAATCAGCCTGCGCATTCTGAGAAGCGAGACCCGTTCACAGAACGTTGGCTAGAAATGGCAGTCTGCCCTTGTCTTTGTTTCCTCCCCACTGCGATAAACTCAATATCAGGTGCTAATCCTTCTTGATAAGAATATTTCTTGTGTAGATCGAGTACATGCTCGTGTCGCTTGATCGCACAACTCATCGTGCGCGGCTGTCTCAGCGTGGCCATGAGCTTCTTGGTATCTTGCAGATTGACGAGAACGAACAGCTGGAGCGCGCCAAGCAAACAGGAGAAAAGCCTGAGCTTGAGGCTCTGTGGAGACCAGAGTTTGGTCGCTATATGATTGAAGGTATGTTTCACTTCATAATCTTTCCGAATCCCTTGAATTGTGTCTGGCTCTGCACAAGCATCACGCATCCATCATGTTTCTCTGAAGACGTGATGCATGCAGCAAAAGTTTTAATTTCTGCAAATATCCTCGTTGTGGTGATATTCGCACCTGAAAGAGAGAAAGAGGGTCAGTCGCATGTCTGTCCGACTTATCTCTTACCCATCGCTTAATGAATTTTCCAATCGCTGCTAGCCAATGCTCGGTGGACTTGAATGCGCCATTCTTGCATGGAAATCAATTTCATTTTTCTTCATCACTGGAGACAAGAGCTGATGAGTGATCTTAATTGATAGTCACAGGGTAATTCGCCCACATTGAATATTGTGCTGTTTTTAATATGCAATTGTAACCCATTCCCAACCGCCAATTGTTTTTGCCACATGCTCGACTGTGTCTATTAATACCCTCTCATTCGTCGTGCTTCGTACTCTGCTCTAAACCCTCCTCCCTGGTTACATGTAGGAACGCCTGGGCATCCGTACAACTCGACGGTCCATGAGCTTGCTAATGTCGAAGCAAACATGAGGAGAAGGTTAGTTTTGGTATATTGCACGACTTTGTAAGATGATAGTGCACGATTGGCGGACTGTTTATGCTAACGAGTCTTGTATGTATGTATGCCATTTCCCTAATTAGGCGCGAGATTGTTATGTCGCTTATGAAAGACGATGAGGTGCTTCTTTCCGTCGGCAGCTACCCAAGCCTTGGCAGCGGCGACTTCCTTGTCCCTCCTCACAAGTCCAATGGCCAGTTTTCGCGCAGCCTCTTCCTTCCAGACGAGGTCATTAATCCACACCCGCGCTTCCGCACGCTTGCCGGCAACATTCGCGAGCGGCGCGGAGCAAAGGTGGCCATCAATATGCCAGTGTTCCACGACGCGAACACGCCACGGCCATTTATCGACCCGACAATCCCGCACGACCGCAACCTGTTCCCCGGAGACAAGGAAGCAGCCGAAGGAGCGGCTCTCCCGGACCACATCTACATGGATGCGATGGGCTTTGGCATGGGCTGCTGTTGTCTCCAGATCACACTGCAAGCGCCTAACGTAGACAAGGCACGCCGGCTATACGACCAGCTGGCGACAGTTGGCGCGGTGATGATGTCGCTATCAGCGGCATCGCCAATCTTCCGCGGGTACTTGGCCGACGTGGACTGCAGGTGGAATGTGATTGCTGCCGCTGTCGACGACCGGACACCCGAGGAGCGCGGGCTGAAGCCCCTGAGCAAGGACCGCTTTGTCATTCCAAAGTCGCGGTACGGAACAATCGACACGTTCCTAGGCTCGTCCGACGGCCATTTCAAGCCAGAGTACAACGACCTGAAGCTCGCCTACGACCACGACATATACAAGCACCTGATACAAAACGACATTGACGACCTGATGGCAAAGCATATCTCGCATCTGTTTATCCGCGATCCTCTGGTTATTTTCGAGGAGCTGCTGGACCAGGACGATGCTGTCACGGCAGACCACTTTGAGAACATCCAGTCGACAAACTGGCAGAACGTACGGTTCAAGCCGCCGCCGCCCAATTCGCCCATCGGCTGGCGCGTCGAGTTCCGGCCTCTGGAAGTACAGCTGACGGAATTTGAGAATGCTGCATTTTCGGTGTTCAGCATTCTTCTGGCTCGCGCGCTGCTCGCATTCAGCGATATCGACCTGTACATTCCTGTGACCAAGATGGATGTCAATATGGAGCGCGCTCACAGCCGGGATGCGGTGCTCAAGGAAAAGTTCTTTTTCCGGCGGAGCTATGTTGCGACCGAAGACGACGACAAGGTATCGTTTTCGAGCGGCGAAAGTGAAGGCGGCGAGGTTGCTGAGATGACAGCCAACGAGATTGTCAATGGCTCGCCTGACTTTGTTGGCTTGGTTCCAATTGTAGAGATGTATCTGGACACGGTGGACATGGACAAGAGTGTCCGCGAGAAGATCGGAAAGTACATTGGATTTATTCGTGGGCGGGCAAGCGGATCGGTTATGACGCTTGCGGCTTGGATGCGCGACTATGTGCGCAGCCACCCTGAATACAACTTTGATTCGGTGGTGTCGCCCGAGATCAACTACGACCTTGTGGTCGCGCTCAACGACATCGCCTGCGGTCGTCGTTCTGCGCCAGAGCTGTTTGGGGAGCAGTAGAAAGGCCTTTGAACGGATACTGCATTGGGTTTTATAATCTCTTATCTTTACTGTCCTACTCTATTTTTACCAGCAACAAGAAAGAAAAAGAATGGCTTTGTGGTGCTTACCGCCAGAAAAGGTCTGCGGGCTTGAAAATAAAGTCATCCCAGTCGAACAATTGGATTTGTTGTTGGTGACTCAAATGGTTCAGTTCGAAAAGCCGGTGAACCACAAATGAACCAAAATGTAGCTTAACAATGCATGCACACATTGCCAATGTTCCAAAAAGGCGATGTAAAAAAGACACGTCTGGGGGAACACGCACATGAGCCAAGCTCATCCAGCAGGCCGGGTGGGGCTTGGCTTTTCAGCGTTGAACTTCTTTTCAGACAACCAACCGGATGATGGCCCGACGAGGCGTGCAGATCACGAAATAAGGCGCAAGGCCTGGGGCAAAAGGGCAATACTCGTAACTGCAATTGAAAGGGCAGCTGCCTTTTTGCGCAGGCGTGGCGTGGAGTGGCATTCGCGCCAGACGTGTTGCCATGGCACGCAAAGGAAAGCCAATTGCAAGTTTCCCCTTTTTGGTTGCGAAAAAAAAAACAAGGGAATGTCTCTAATACCGATTTTAACGGTGGGGGAAAATCTGATGTCATCGCGTATGCAGAAGTGCTTAAAAAAAAGTCGTTTTCTGCGTACAGGCTTTGAACGAAGCAAAAGCCGCAAAACAAAGCCCAGCTGGCCAGAAAACTTTGCCCTCAAAAGTGCGCAAATCAGCCCTCCTTTGGTCGGCTCTATTGCTTGTCCTCATGAGGGAACGACAAGTATAAAACGGGTTTCCAAGTTACCTCTTTCTTTTCCTTTTTTCTTCCCTGCTGCCCGTCATTATTTATTTCTGATACGTTTTAATATTCTATTTTTGGGGCAGCGCATCCGCCCGCTCTTTTCTTTTGTCGCTCGATCAGGTCCGCTTGCTCATTGACTGGTAGCTGTTGCATGCCTCACTGTAGCCCAGCAGCCCTATTCTCTCAATTTCCCCACCACCAGCACCAGCACCACCACCACACACGCTCGCTCACTCACTCACAGACAGGTGGTCCACTGGCTCCATAGCCCCGGCAGACCTTGACACCAGCAATTACCACATCATTGCATTCACTGCTGCTCCCGCCTCTGCCGCACGCGATATGACCCGCCTGGAGCAGCACAGACACAAACAGCAGCAGCAGCGCATGTATCGCTGGAAGGATATCCTCCCGAACATGGAGGATATCCGCGCCCGCGCCACCGAGCAATTCATTGCTGCCTGGAAGAACTCGCCAGCGACAAGCGCCAGCTGCTTTACCTGGCACGAAACGGTAAGCATCTGTTGCTTTTTATTTTCCAGCATAGATTTGTGTGCCGGATAATACGAAGCCATCACCACTCTCTCTCTCCCTATTGTCAGTGCAGCAATTGCAGCAACGCTTCTTCCCTCTTGCGTTTTTTCATTTACCAGACATGATGCAAACCTTCCACTCTCTCCTGAGCCCCTTTGTTTTCTTTCAAACTAGCATCAAAATGGCGCATAGTAGCTCTGATTTGGCTTGTCACGAGCCATGATTCTGTCTCATAGCTACAATGCCGAGTGATTCGTGTGCATGTGTCTGGACGTCATCGCTGGCCATGGTATGATCTTGATTCTCCTTTTCACAGTTGTTGCTATGATACAATCGCTTCGCTACGAGGATAGATAAACTAACCCCTTCTCATGCCTGTGCTCTCAATGCGCCTGTGCATTCAACTGTGTTGACATTGTTCTGTGTCCCCCCTTTTTCCACTCCCCTGGCCATGCTTCGATTACGCATGTTTCAAATGTAGATGGGCTATGTTGTTGTCAAGCGCGACGACATAAACAAGCGTGTCGTTCTCAGCCCAAGAGTACCGGAGATCCTCGATGAAATGAACTGCGTGTTCGATCCAGCCTCGGCAGGCATGCATCCTCAGGCACCTGGTGCTGATGACGAAGAGGCCCAGCTCCCGCTGTCCGAAACCGTAGCCAACACATGCTGGCGGCCTGCTCATGCGCGTTTCGCAGTGCGATGTAAGTAGCGCAACTCCACAACCAGGCGAAAGAGCTATGCAATCGCAACGCTGCTTTTTCGTGAAAGAAATTAAAACCTGCACATGCTTTCTAGTCGCAGCCATTGTTGTTGTGTCCCGTCTTGGCTTTCTTTTTTTTTCCCTCCTGCGTTTGCTTCTACAAGTCTGCTGATTGATGCGAGGGGATGTAAATGGATACGATCCCGGAAGCACTTTCCTGTCAGGAACCCAGCTGCTGCTGCTGCTCACATTTCGCTTTGTGCGATTCTTTGTGGAGATTGTAATAATTCGTGGCATCCAGCATCGTTTGCGAACCTGTTATTGTTCAATAGTGATTTTGCTGCACAATCCGCCCCTTCCTTTGCCGCTTGGCCACATATAGAAATCCCAGCAGGTTTTTCTTGCTCCAAAAAAGAAAACAAACAACCTGCTTCCTCCTTTCTCCCTTCCCATGTTGCCAGGTGTTTGGGCCGCCACGACTGGTCCTTTGCTGCTATTTTTACATGTTTCCATAAAAAGTGAAAATACCAACAAAAAAAACGCCAACCAATGACGTTTGTGTTGTTGCCAAGAAGCCTAGTTTGGTGCACATCTTGCCTGTTTTGTCTGCATATCCCAGAAACGCAAAGCAGAAAGCAACAAAACCCCTCATTCCCACCCTGGATTGCCCGTTACGAAAGTCTTCTCAATACCGAATCGTCTAAAAAAGACGAACACGCAAACAAACAATCATGCACTGCTGCTGCATTCATCTCAGAAAACGACACCCATTACGATCCGAATCATGTGTTCTATACCCGATACTTTGTAGGCCAGCCGCCGCACCTCCACAGGTTTGCAGTTGGGCAGCTCGCCCTGGAAATCAAGGACTGTCTTAAAGAGCGTCGTCGCATTTTAAAGAGCATGCTCAAGCCGGACGAGATGCTGCTGTCCATCAGCCAGTTTCCTCTGCTTGGCTCCGAAACATACATTGATGGCCAGGGCCCTGCCAATGGCCCGCTTCTTCGCAGCGCACTGCTATCGGACGAATGTCTCTACCCGATCCCTCCATTCACGCTTGAAATCGACGGTATCGAAGATCGTCGCGGGGCTGTTCCGTACACGGCTGTAGCTCTGTTCCGGGACAAGAAGACCGAGTGGCCGTTTATTGATACGAAGCTTTCGCCTCTCCGGCTAGACTACGATTTTGTCAATCCACATAACACGGCCGTTCCCGGAAGCGAAGAAACCGCAGCCATGCGTGCAGAGGCCGCCACTTCAAGAAGCAGCAGCGCCGCCTCTATGCGCTCCTCCTCCAATGCCCCCTCGCCCGATGAATCTGCAGACGGCTCTCAAAAGGGCGAGTCTGATGATGGCTCGAATTCCGCAACAGCCACACTTGCGCGTCCAATGGCGGCGGAAATGCCACTCGCCAAAAACTGTCTATTGCTGGACTCGCCCTTGTTTGGCATCGGCAGTGGCGGAGTTCTGCGAGTCGCTCTTTGTGCCGCTGATCTTGACGAGGCTCGCAGCCTCTACGACCAGCTGGCGCCAATCAGCGCAATTCTGACGGCGCTCACCGCTGCAACGCCTATCGTACGTGGCCATCTGGTCGATCGGGACAGCTACTGGGATGTGCAGTGCAGTACGGTCGACGATCGCTCAGCTCAGGAGCTTGGTCTGGTTCCTCTTACGACTGCAAAGGGAACTCTGTTCAAATCGCGGTTTGGATCAATCGATATATACCTTGGACCAGGTCCCAAATCCAGCGAGCTGGCGTTCCAGCCCAAGTTTAACGACTGCCAGTACACATACGACAACTCGGCATATTGGAAGATGAAGGACAGCGGCGTCGACCACTTGCTTTCGCAGCATGTTGCCCACCTGTTCACCAGGGATATACACTACGCCTCAGAGCGGATGCTAAGGGCTTCCAGCAGTACCAAAGGCGACAGCAGCCCGCAGCGGACCGACGGACAAGAGCACTTTAAGCGATTCCTCGGATGCAACCGGCAGAATGTTTGCCTGTACCCACCAAACACGCGTGCAGGCAGCGGGTGGGAGGTTGAGCTGATGTCGATGGAGGTGCAGATGACAGACGAGGAGAACGCGGCGTTTATGACATTCGTTGTGCTGCTTAGCCGCGTCATCATCTCGTACAAGCTCAATCTCTATCTACCAATCTCACTGATGGATCAAAACATGGCTCGTGCCCAAAAGGTCAACGCAGTCAAGGACCAACTGTTCTATTTCCGCCGCGACATCTATGGTGGCAGCGACAGTGCATCTGCATCTGCTGGGCGGATCTTAAGACCCGGCAATGGAAACAGCTGGCGCACCACCCACGCTACGACCTCTGGATCCGGCACCTACACTGCCCGTCGCCACATCGGAAGCAAGTCTCCGGACACGACAGAGTACATTGAGCTCACAATTAACGAAATCCTCAACGGATCGCCCAGGTTCAAGGTCACTGGTATCCTCAACATAATCCTGTCGTACCTCGCATCCTTGCGTCTTGAGTACGAGATCGAGCAGAAGCTCCGCCGCCAGCTGCAGCTTATTGGCAGGCGTGCAGGCGGCAAACTGTGCACTATGGCTACGTGGATGAGAAACTTTGTACAAAACCATCCGGACTATCGCCATGACTCTGTTGTGCTGCCGTCGATCAACTACGACATGCTGCGGACCATGAACGACATTGAGGAGGGAAGAGTCGCGGCGCCGGAGCTGCTGGGATAGAGGCACGTTTATGACTTCTTCGTAGCATTCTCTTCCATTCTCAGCTACTTTGTTTGCATCAATTCATCTTTACAATTCCGACCTTTGGTCGTATCATGGCGTGCATCACGATCTGAATGGCTCCGCCACGTTGAGCCATGGCCATGTCCTGAAAAATCGGTTGCGCCAATCACTTGCTCACAGCAAAACCGGCCAGTGAAAATGAAGCCTGCTGTGAAAAGAATGTCCTTTTTACTTGCGCTGCCTTCAGGACATTTCTCTCTTTTGCTTCCAGTGTGTCCAAAATTGGTATTTTCCCCCCTCTACTGTTCGCTATTTTCCTTCTGATATAAGAACCGCGTTACGTAGACAGTGCTCGTTTGACAGGCCAAATGCTCGACTTTATTGTTTGCGTTGGTGGCATATACGTGTTCTTCCTGTCATGGTCGACGCTTCAGGAGCGCGTAACAAGCGCCGAGTATGGCGAGGACCGGAAAAGGTTTCAGTTCACGATCGTTCTTAACACGCTGCAAGCAGTCGTTGCGTCGGTGGTCGGGTACTTTTATATCCGTGTCGTCCAGCGCAAACCCATGCTCCATATGAGCGCGCACCGATGGAAGCGGTTTTTCCAGGTTGCGTTTCTCAGCTCGACAGGGTCGCCGTTTGGATACATGGCGCTGCGCTACATCAACTACCCGACTGTGACGCTTGCGAAGACGTGCAAGATGGTACCGGTGATGGCGATGAACAAGCTGCTCTACCGCCGCCACTACCCGACGTACAAGTATGCGGTCGTCGCAATGGTCACGGCGGGAGTGTCGGCGTTCATGCTGTTCAAAAATAACACAAAGGCCGGTACAAGCAGCCTGGAGGCAGTTGAGAACAGCTTTTATGGCCTCTTCCTGGTGCTAATCAACCTTGCGATCGACGGCGCTGTTAACTCAACCCAGGACCAGGTGTTTGCTGAGGATCCTGAGATCTCTGGACAGCACATGATGTGTATGATGAATGTGTGCAGCACGCTACTGATGTCCGTCTGGCTTCTGAATCCATTCAATCCGGAGCTGGGCTCGGCGTTTAGCTTCCTATACACGCACCCGCGCGCAATGATCGATATCGGAATGTTTGCGTTTTGCGGAGCCATGGGCCAGTGCTTTGTTTTCTACACGCT
>JANBOT010000096.1:0-17989 GCA_027575385.1 Coemansia sp. RSA 2399 | reverse complement strand
GCGAGACGGAGACCCGAGCTGCGTACATATCATGCACAAAATGGCCTATGTGTGCGAACCGGGAAACAGCATGGAGCAATTCAAGGTGCGGTGGAGCCCCGATGGCCGCTTTTTGGCTGTCCCATGCCCCGACCACTCTGTAAAGCTAGTTGAGCGCAACAGCTGGGAAGTGAGTGCATCACTCGCTGGCACGCACTCAAAGATGATTATTCACTTGGCATGGTCCTCCAATAGCCGGTACATTGCGTCTGTTGGGCTTGACAACAATGTTGTTGTTTGGGATGTTGCTGCGCGCAAATCCATACTGACACACGCCTGCGCTAATTCCCTGTGCCAGGTGGAGTGGAATCCATGCGGCAATATGCTGGCGTTCACCGACAATACTGGTGCAATGTATGTTTGGGACGATGTGGTTCCAGTAGACCAGGGGCACGCGGCGCCGTTCGAGCGCAAGGCGGTGGAGTATGGCACACTTTCCAGGAATAAGAAGCGCAGTGGCTCTGACGCTGGTGCAAACGGGCTTATGAGCGACTTGTTTGATGACACAGCAGCCGTTGACACAATGGAGATCGATGGCATGGACGACAGTGGCTCAGTCCATGGAGGCGACGAAGATGAGGATGATGGTGATGCGCTTGGCGACGATGGCGAGGGAATCGCCGATGCATTGGATGACTTTATTATTGATGATGACGGCGCAGGGTATGTCGAGCACCAGCCTCCAAAGTGGATTGCAGTTGGAGACCAGCAAACGCAGAGCTTCCAGTCCGGGTCGACTCCCTGGATCAACGACCGCCGCTACCTAGCCTTCAATATGGTTGGAAGCGTGGTCTCGATCGCCCAGGATGAGTCTCACAACACCGTCGAGATCGAGTTTTACGACAAATCGATTCATCGGGACATCCACTTTTCTGACTCATTCAAGTTTTCGATGGCGGCGCTATCAGAGACGGGATGTCTGTTTGCAACCACCAGTGCAGAGTTTGCAAACGACCAGTCGCTGCGTAGCGCTATCGGCGAAGACGATGTGTCTGTGGTGTCTTACAGAGGGTTTTCGTCGTGGTCGTCAAACTCTGACTGGATGTTTAAACTTCCGCCGAAGGAGCATCCACGCTGCATCGCGGCATCGTCGCGCGGCGCAGTGGTGATAACGTCCCAGGGCTTCTTGCGCTTTTTCACCTGCGGCGGCGCACAGAGGCACGTCTTAAGCATACCCAACCGCACTGTCACTTGCACTGCGCACAACGACGTAGTACTTGTTATCCTGGAAGCACCTGGATCCATAAAGTCCACCCATGGCTCCAAGCGCCTTGAGTACGACTATATGTTGCTGTCGATGGACGACCAGTCGCAGCTGGCATCTGGCCCATGCCCTGTCACTCCATCCAGCGAGATTGTGTGGACAGGGTTCTCTGATGAAGGCCACCCGGCGGTCTGCGATTCAAAGGGTATGCTTCGCGTTCTGCACAGCTACTGGAAAGCCGGCAGCGCCAGCTGGGTTCCTGTTCTCGACTCGCGCAAGCTCGCTCAGGATCGAGGCAAGCGGGAGACGTTCTGGCCTGTTGGGGTTTCCGCCAAGCAGTTCATTGTTGTTACATGTCACAACAAGGCACGGTTCCCGCCATTTCCAAAGCCGATTTTGGACGAGCTGGAAGTAGAAATTCCACTGTTGCAAACAGACACCCAGGTGGGGCAGCAGGAGGCAAAGTATATGAGCGAGCGCCTATTCCATGAACAGCTTTGTGGCGAAGCGGAGCGTACGGGAAACGAGTATCCGGGCGGATCAGCTGCTCAGGCTAGAGACGAGCTGGAGCAGGACAAGCTGCTTCTGAGGCTGATCCAGATTGCGTGCAAGGCCGAAAAGACGCAGCGCGCAGTGGACTTGGCACTGATGATCAATCTCGAAAAGTCGTTTGACGCTGCAATCAAGATCGCCGTGTTCCAAAAGCAGTCGTCCTTGGCAGAGCGTTTGATGCGCCTAAAGGAGTCAAAGTTTGCTAGTGAGATAGAATACGACGATGAGTTTGGTATTGGCGACAACGAGCCGTCGTCTAACATGGCCAATGGTGCTGTTAGACAAATTCGCCGACCAGCTGTAACGTACGGACGCAAGGGAAACGGCGTCGAGGGAGAATATGACAGCGGAAAGGATGTGTCTGATGCCGAGGACATTGCAAGCGGCGATGATGGGCTGCCGCCGCCCCTTCCTGCCCAGAATCCACTGCCTCTGGCCAAGATCGGCGGCATTAGGCAGACTGGCGCTGCGGCTGCGCGTCCTCCAACAACCTCGAAACCGTTCAATCCGTTTGCTGTAACGTCGCCAGGCAAATCAATGGCTATCAAGCGCAGCAACAGCTTCTTTGATGCCGCTGATGCCCATAGTAGCAGTCTAAGCCAGGACACGTCGTCTGAGACCGTATCAGCTAGTAACAAGCGCCAGCAACCGCACGACGCCAAAAGCGTGCCATCGGAACCTGCGAGCAGAAAGCAGGCCAAGAACCAGAAGAGTCTCCTGTGGCCTGGCTCAAAGGGTGGGCAAAAAGACGGTGGTGACGACAGCAGCACTGCACAGCCACGGCCACCAATGACTGAAGCCGAGTAGCACGCTTTGTTTGCGCCCCTGTGGTCGCATGATAGCGCTTGTTTCGCTGCATATGCGCCTCGTGATATGGCCGAGATTCGGACTATATAAACGGGAGGTAAATTCCGACTAGCTGGTTCTTTGCTCTATAACGAACTTTTTTTTTTGCGTCCTTTTCTTTGAACAGAAAGCAACAACATCTCTTCCACGAAACCAAGGTTTATTTCTAAACTGTATCAATAGCAATGGCACTTGCAGCAGGAGCAGCAGTTGTCCTCCCAACGGTTGGTGCCTTGAGCACAATCGCCTATTATGCCAAGCATCCGCAAGACGAAAACGGCATCCAGAAGCAGCGCAGGAACTCTATTGCGGGCGACGAGATCCGCAGAGAGTTTATCGTTGACGACGATCCCAGCGAGTTCTCATCATTCTCCTCGGCTCCCAGCATCTTTGATGCGCATATGGCCCGTCGTATGTCGCAGCAAGGGACATCGTCTTCCATGACATCGTCGATCCAGCCCGACCACAAGCTGCTTGAAGATCCTGAACTTCAGGTCTGGAGAGACCGCTACAAGTGGGGCAGAAAGTACGGCATGAACTTTGCACACAACGACAAATAATAACTTTTCCACATCTAAAATACTTTTCTGTACTTTTCTTTCTAAAAACAATTTCAAATACATATTTTTCGACTATTTCCTGTGGAATTTGACCGGATGGAAGTGGATGACACGGGATGTGGTTCCTACAAGCTCGGCACGCATGCTTTCAGAACTGTCCGTGCCGATGTCAAACAGCATGCTTGTGCCGAGCAGCTCGTCTGGCACCCCCTGATATATTATTCCCTCGATTTCTAGCATTGGACGCTCGGTATCTACGTCAATAATCGCGTATTTCGGGACACTTGTTCTGGGATCTGCAGAGCTATCGGCTGGCTCCTCCTGATCTGACATGTCATTTTCCTTGTCCCATTTCCAGCTGTTCTGGACTTTGCTGATCGCATCATCTGGCAGCGAAGCAACGACAAAAAACTCTTCCTCAACGTATTCATAGTTCTCCTCGTCGTTTTGGCTATCATTTCCACTAGACATTGGGCGTTGCATATCGACATCCTCCTCATCCTGGACGAATGCTTCCGGTTTCTCGGGCATGATTCTTTGAACGGTCAGATAGGGTGGATTTTAACGTTATAGCCGCTTCAAGGAAATTAATGACATTTCTCGACTGAAAAGGGGAAAAAAGAACACGCGAAAGGGGATGCCATTGAAATACAAAGTTAAATAAAATAATCGGGAAAAAAAAAGAGGAGCCAAATACGCAACAGCATCCACTGAAACAGTAATGGGTGCCAAACGATTCAGAAAGTGTGCAGGCTAAGCAGGAACAGCTGCCAGGATCTGGGTACCTATCGGGGAAAGAAGTTCGCGCACCACCGTCACAGCATCACTCCCGACATTGCTACAGTTATCAATATCTAGGATCCGAAGCTTCCATACCTGTCTTACATGCGGGTCAGACCGAATAGAGCGGTACCTCTTGATGCACGCAGCCGCAAAGTCGCGAACAGCTACGCCGGTGATGTCTGTCGTGTCAAGTGCAAGGACCTCGAGTCCTGGAGAGCTCAACGTGCTTATCATCTGGGTAAACAGGCCCATCACCATGTTGTCAACAGCGGTCCCGCCCAGGTTCACATACACCAAGTTGCTGCAACAGGATATAAGAGCATATAGGCCCTGTGAAGCGATTCCAGCACATCCACTCAGGTCTAGAGATTCCAGAGGAAGAACATCCCGACGATTAGACGCAATGTCGACCAGCAGCTGCGTGTCAATGTTTGTCGCTCTTGTCAGATGCAGCCTTTGTAGTGTTGGAAGACAGCTCCACAGCGCCTCACCAAGTTGATTCCTATCGATCCCAGGCGACTCTACAGCCGACAACCGGCGGAGACCCTTGGCAAAGATCTTGCACTGGAAGACAAGATTGCACAGCACGTTGCTGCCAAAGCGCAGAGAAGACACCGGAATATCCCAGATGCCGTCAACATTAAGCTCTTCTAGCTGCGGGAAAGGCGCGCTGCTCTGCTGTGTCCTGTGGGCCTGGCTGCGGCGCAGGTAGTCGACCAGCGGGGCAATAGACGAAAACATTGAAAGCACGCGCTGGTCGTAGATGGCAATGTGAAGGGATTTTAGCTTTGCAAAGTGACAGTATCTGGTGCTGTAGACCAAGAGATCAGGGATTCCCGGGTGGTCGTTCATATAAAGGTTCTCTATGGCTGCCGAGTCGTGTGAATCCAGGAGAACGGAGCTCCACGCCTTGAACATGTGCTTCACGCGCACGCTATGGCAGCCGGAGATATCGAGCGTGCGGATCCTCGGAGCATGCCTGACTATTGTGCTTATTGCGCTGTTGTCGACGCTGGTGCAGTAGGGCAGCCTCAGCGCCACAATATTATTCGGAACACACCACCCATTCAGCATGCGGCCCACCATGTCTGGTCCCACTTCCGCGACTCTGCTGATGTCTATCTGTCTAAGGCAAGGCCGCTTCTGTGCAAGAAGGGCGTCCAGGGTCTTGCCGCTAACTAGCGAGTTGCTGGGAACAGTGGCACTCACAAGACTGCCTCGAGCCTTTTGAAATACAAACCGGAGGATCCTGTCAGGAATCCGCCCGCATGTGTTGTTCTTTTTGATCCATTTTTGCAGCTTTTGGTAGGCAGGGAGCTGCTGAGCAAGCCTTGTAACCGCAGATGTGGGTGCAAATAATGGATAGCTCCAGAGAACCGGCGTGTTGTCAAGAAGCGCAAGCCAACGCCTTGACACTGCGCGGCAAACAACTAGTGTGCGTATGTCGAGATTGCGCAGGACCAGAATCAGCAGGTCGCTGGGCAGATGCACCATAGGATCCGTTGTTTTTGCTCGAAGGTCCATCACAGCCGACGGATCCAGCTGCCTTGCAATAGTCGCACGCAGCGTCTCCATATGTGCGTAACCGGCAGCACCCCTATCGACCGTATAAAACCCTCCTTCAAGGACAGCCAACGCGTCTCTGCGCTTTCCTGTTGCAGCTAGGATCCCCGCCATTTGCGTGTACCCGGCCGCCGAGTTGCCGTCGATGGCTATTGCCTCTTTCGCGTCGTCCATAGCACGCGTAAACTCTCGCAGCTTGTATAGCACATGCGCCCTGGCCACGTACAGTTTTGCTTCCTTAGCAATGGCTTCGTTCATCGAGACAGCGATTGCTCGGTTGTAGCAGTCCAAGGCCGCCCGGTATTGTCGCTCCCGCGCATTCTCCTGCCCAAGAATGTAGTATCTTTTTATTGTGTCACTGGCGCCTGCGGTGGATCCCACAGAAGCCAGCCCGTGTGTGTCGTTGCCCTGTGCGCGTCGGACAAATGCACGTTCTGCTGCATTCTGCGACGTGGGTGCGAATTTGCGCTTCTTTCCAGAAGCAACAAACATTGCGTGTTGCCAGGAACGCGATTTACACAAGTACAAGGAAAAATACCTAAAATGAATTTAAATTAACAACTACAGAACAAAGAGGCTATTTTTCTTTTTGAAGCACACAAAACAAAGCTTGGATTCACGCGCCCCTCTTTTGAACTAGTTTTATCTTGAGCCTCGGAAGGACATTGGTCTTATCGAGGAACCAGCGCCTCCACTGTTGCTGCTGCTGCTGCTACCGGCGGCACCAAAGTGCCTTGATGTGGTTTTTGTAGCCACGGGTCTCTGAGGAGCTGATGTCGCTTCGGCGTTCCAAGACGCAGACACCGATCTGCCTGCTGGGTTGGCGGCGGCGGCGGCGGCGGCTGCAGCAGTCCTCGCCTTGGGTTTGCTCTTGGTGTTTTTCGCAGGTACCTTTGCATTCTTTACCTTTGCGGTTCCAACCCGGAGTAATATACGCAGCTGGCCCTGCAGTACGCGGTCCGCGTTGCGCCCAAGTCTTACGTAGGAGCTCACATAGCCCAGGGCGTTGCTTTCGCAGTATTCGTCAAGCACCTGGCGTAGGACCAGCTGGTGACAGACTCGTTCTGCGTCTGTCTTCAACATATCCTTGCCATGACCATATGCTGGGAGTTTATCGTCGTTCCGCCCCAATGTTTGCTTGTTCTTCGATCCCTTGAACATATCCGCCAGCTGTAACAGCGTGGTCTTCATATTGTTCCTTTGCAGAATCCTAATAGACTCTATTAGCAAGCCTGCTTCTTTGGACAAGTCGGATTCTGGCACCAGCTCGCCGCGTTGCTGTCTGCGGCAGTTGTCGCAGGTCTTGAGGCAGCGCGATGCATCAAACTGCTCGCCAAAGTACGATAACACAAGCTGTCGCCGGCAGTCAGCTTCGTTCTCGCAGAACTGAACCACTTGGCGTACCTGCTGTCGCTGTCGCTCCTTGAGCTCCCAGTCGCCGTCGCCGCGATCGATCATATAGTCCAGCGAGGCCTTGTCGCGGTATGTGTAGAATAGCACGCACAGCGCGGGCTTCCCGTCTCGACCAGCGCGACCGGTCTCCTGGTAGTATCCCTCCAGCGATGTGGGAAGCGAGTGATGAATTACAAAGCGTACGTCTGGTTTGTCGATTCCCATGCCAAAGGCTATGGTAGCGACAATGACCTGGAGCTCGTTGCGCTGCCATGCCTGCTGGACACGCATGCGGTCCTCCTTTGCCAGCCCAGCATGGTAGTGCTCAGCGCGAATTCCATACTGAGAGCACAGGCTCTGTGCCATCATCTCGCAGTTCTTTTTGCTTGTGCAGTATATGATGCCCGATTCTCCAGGATGGCGCGACGAGATCAACGCGTGGATGTCCGTCAGAATAGTGCTTGTCTTTGGGCGGATCTCATAAAGTAGGTTGGCGCGGTTGAACGACGAAGTGATAGTCACACATCCGCGAATGTGCAGGTGGTTGATGATGTCCATCCGAACCTTTGAATTTGCCGTCGCCGTTAGAGCCATAAACGGGATGTTTGGGTACTTTTGGTGAAAGACGCCCAGCTGAGTGTAGTCTGGCCGAAAGTCATGGCCCCACTGCGACAGACAGTGTGCCTCGTCCACCACAAAGCGTGCAAGCTTCCCGCGGCTGTGCAGCTGGTCGACGGCCTCGCGTGCCTGGTGGCTCCTGTTGAGCATTTCGGGGGTGACATACAAAAGCCGTAAGCGAGGATCGGGTGCACTCAGCTCGCGGAACACATGGGAGCGGCGCTCTGCAGACAAGGTTCCTGATAGCGACAGCGCAGGAATGCCCCATCCGACCAGGTGTTCGACTTGGTCCTGCATCAGCGACAGCAGAGGCGAAACAACAATCGTGACGCCGTGGGTTGCGCCCTTCTGCACAATCGCCGGCAGCTGGAAACACAGGCTCTTTCCGCCGCCAGTAGGCATGAGAACGAACACGTCCTTGCCCTCGAGCGTGGCGTTTATCGCTTCGAGCTGCCGCGAACGGAAATCACTCATGTTGAAAACCTGGCGCAGAGCCTTGTATACCTCTTTGGTCCACTGGTACGTCGCCTGCGGCTCGTTTGGCTCTGGATCAGATGGCTTGACGATCTCAGTGCCTGGATATGAGCCATACTCGGCGGCAGCCCTGAAATGCGAGGAATCCTGCGCCGAGATTACGCCTGTATCCTCAATGACAATGGCATGCGCTTCCTGGGAAGGATGGGGGTGAGGATGAGCACGGCTGTATTCAGGGGCATTAGAACTGTGTGTATTTTGACCAGCACTGGTGGTTGAATCTATGGCCTGGCCCTGTAGCTGCTTGATCTCTCTCATGATGTCGATTCGGTTTTGGCGCAGCAAAGATATTTTGTTTTCATTCCCGATTTCATCCTCAAACTCAAGATCGCATATGTAGTCGCTGATACGCGCCTTTTCCTTTGCAAGAAACTCAAGCCGTTCGCTCGCATCGGAAGACAAAGTGCAGCTCGTAGGCGCGGCTGGCATGTTGGTTGTCTGGGATATCGAATTAGCAGGCTCCTAATATGAGTACAAGCAGAACAGATGTTTAGGGCTAAAAAGAAGTAGGAGTGATTGGCATCCAGAACACGCGAAAGACAGACAAAAGGGGCGTAATGACATGGCACCACAGCGACAACAGCGCATACATGCAAACAAAAACAAGGGAGGCCTACAACTTACACTGCGCGCGGTGGTGGGCTGAGCACTGCTGGAAACGCGTGGACGCTTCGATACAAGCTCAGGAGGCGGTAAATCAGAGTAGTCCACCTGCCGCTTTGGGCTGAGCTTGAGCTGGGCAGCAATTGGTTCGCCAAGGTCGTCAAAATCATCAAAGTCGTTGATGTCTATTATCTGATCCTCGTCTATGTCTGAGCATAGATCAATTGGAAGAGCAGCGTCGACGCTGGAGCCAGACACAGCTCTTGCAAGATCCGAAATGTCTGCAGGCGGCTCGATATTCGTGGTAGATCGAGTATTGTTGGAGTGCTGAGGTTCGCCGGTAAACTCTTGAAGGTCGTTGACATCAAAGTCATCAAGGTAACATATTTCAAACGACTCGTCTACGCAGTCGACCACATTGGCATTGCCAAAGTCCACCAAATCGTCAGGTATTTCAAACGAGCGCAGAATCTCCTCGCTATCATCGGGAATATCAACGACAGCATTTGGAACGGATCTCTGGGCAATTATATTAGTGGGGGTGTTATTGTGCGAGGGTTGTGATCTTTGCGGTCGGGAGTCCTGGAAGTCGTCGTCATCGTCGTCGATGTGCGTGGTCAGCACGTTCTGAGGAGCTCTATTGGCGGAGCTTGGGGCGGGTGCGACTGGCTGACTGGAGTGGCTGGGCTTGACAGCAGGAGGAACGGAAGAAGAGGTGCTGCGGTGTAGCAGCTGCAAGCCAGAGCTTGATAGCTGCTGTTTATGATCGTTGAGAGGTGGCGGCGGCGGCGGCGGACGAAGCACAGTCTCCATCGGCACACGTAGGTCAAGAAGGGCCGTTGAGACTGGGCAGAAGACGGTAGATGCGTTGGTGGGAGGCAGCAGCGCAGCACCTCTTCCGCCCCGCTCCCAGGTGTCATGCCACTGGCGCATCTTTTGGTAGTTGTCTTTCATCGCTAAGGACAAGCTAACAACACAAGAGGATGTGGGAAGGGGAAAAATACAAGAAAAAAATGATGAGAAAAAAGAAAGTGGTGAAAATAAGCGCGAAAAACAGGACAAACTTTTGTCTAATCTGCTGCGCAAAGAACTTTTGTTTCATTTGAGCTCATTAGTTCTAATTTCAAAGCACACGTTTTCACTTGGAGCATCTCAATTACCTCAAGCCCCCTTCCTTCCTTTCTTCCTTCCTTTTCTGTACGTGCATTCGCAACAACGACAAGAGGATGCTTACGACAAATGCCGAGGTTGACGCGCTCTGGATAGGCGCGCCGTTTAAGCCCATGTTTGACCCACAAATGCATCCGGCGCTGAGCCTGGCGTTCGCCACGGCTGGACTGGTATGCGCAGGCAAGTTCATAGTCACGCGCAGCGACTTCCAGAAGGAGGTGGTATATGCGGCGGTCTCCTCGTGCACGCTGGGCCTGGCGGCAGTTCTTGGCGCACAGGCCCTGGGGCTGTATCTTTAGGCAAAGATATTTTTAAAGTTAAAGTTAAAAATGAATAAATGAAAAAAAAAACCAATAGGAAAGTACTCAGCTCTGCTTGCGGGGATCCATAGTGCCTAGCATCAGCGGCCAGATGAACAGCGTCTCGATACGTTGGCGCAGGAACGACATCGGCAGGCTATCCAACGGCGGCGCAGACTGGTCGTCGTCAACGCCAACCAGCTCAGCGTTAAAGGCAGCGGCGACCTCAGGCATGGCGGCAACCAGGCGCTGCAGGCCCTGCGCAGTACCACTGCACGGGAGAACCGGGCGGCTGTGCGCATCGGCGTCGGCAGCAGCAGCAGCATCGGCCTTGGCTTCAGCGCCAACATGTAGAATGTTGTTCCAGTTTAATACGCGTCCACGCCGCAGCGCAGAACCCCGCCGCATACTGCCGCTCGGCGATGCCAAAGGATTGGCACCAGATACTGGCCTGCCACTCGATGTGCGCGTTGGCGTGGAGTGGTCTGCGCTTCCGGGCGCCAAAATATCATCGCCATCGATTGTGGAGCTCCTCGGCAGGACACTGCCAGTCGATTTTGCGCGCTTGGTGCGGGGCAGGCAGGCAGAGTCAGCATCAGGCGATTCCCTCTCCGGCGGCGACACAAGCAGCGGCACAATGTTTGTAGAAGTGGCGCGCTTCCACTGGCGCTTACGCGCGCTCTCGATGCCTGACGTGGTCTTGCGCTTGCGGCCAGTGCCCTGTGTGTGAGCGAAGCTGAGCAGCGCGTCGCCGTCAAGGTCGAGGTCGTCGGCGCTAGCGCTCGGCGGCAGCGACCCACGCATCCTGCGGCGTCGGCGCTCCTCTTCCCACTCGGGGAACGTCGGCACAGTGCCCTCCTCTGAGCCGCTATCGTCGACATCCTCAGGCGGATCTGGCGCGCGACCCTGCTTGTGCAGACTGCGCCAGTGGCGCCAGCACTGGTTATCCGTGCGCGCGCCAAGCATATCGGCGACATAGGACCACTTGCCAATGCCGACGCGGTTGACGAGTGCAACCAGGCGCTCATCCTCGGCGGGCGTCCACTGCGAGTTGTTGACGTCAGGCGTCAGCACATTCATATAACGCTCGCGGCACTTGACGTCGGTGCGGCCCGGCACATGCTTGGCTATCTTGGTCCATTGGCCGACGCCATACAGGCGCACCGCCGCCATCAACGCAATATCCTCGTCGCGGTCCCAGCGCCCAGACCGTATGGCTGGGTTAATAGACTTGCACCAACGGTGGAGCACTTGCTGGCCTGTGCGGTTATCCAGGCATGCCGCCACTGCCTGCCAGTCGCCCTCGCCGTATGCCATCACCGCCTCCGTCAGAACCCGGTCTTCCTCGGGCGTCCACTTGGATCGCGACATCTCCGAGTTGAGCTTGCGCTGGTATACCTGGAAGCACTGCGACGCTGTGCGCTGTGTGTCCAGCTCCTTCGCAATCGTCACCCAGTCGCGCGCACCATGACCCTCCACAACCTCCACCAGCCGCCGCTCCTCTTTGCGCGTCCACGGCGCCTTGTTGATGATTGGGTGGTCCTGCGTCGCCCACTGGATCGCGCACTCCACTGGCTTGTGCTGCGGCACAAACTGCTTCGAGATGTACTTCCAGTCCAGCCCCGCCAGATTCATCTCCAGCTCGCGGTCCGCCATCCCGTCCACCTCCCAGATGCTGCGCGGGTCCTTTGTCTGCTGGAACAAACGCTGCGACAGGATCTTGCGGTTGCTCTGCCGCACGCCTTGTGCCAGCGCCTCGCGCTCGCCGTCCGTCCACCGCCGTGCCCTGTATACAAGCGGCGGGTGCTTTCTCTTACGCACCATGTCGCGATTCTCCGGCGGCTTGTCGCCGTCCTCGTCTACAAAGAAATTTGCCGCTGTGATCTTTTGCTCGTTTGTCACAGGATCCACCTGCGCCGATCGCTCGTCCTTGTTGCGTCGCCCCCCACGCCTGTGGCTTGCGCGCCCTTGGATCGACAGAAGCGTCCCGATGTTCTCCTGCTGCTCCTTGTTGCGCCGCTGAGCTGAGTCGATTTCTGCTAGCTGCCTGCGCAGCATGCGCTGGTACCGCAGGTTGTGCTCCAGCGTCTCACACGCAAGCTCATACGCCTCATCATTGTCCATAGCTGCCCCGCCGTCGCCGAGTGCTCCAGCGCCCTCTGCGCCAGCTGTCGTCGTGAATCCATGCCCGATCAGCGCCCGGAAGTTGTTGGCAACGCGCGACAGCAGATCCTGATGGCTGCTGTCGCCGCCGCCATCCTGCATAACCACATCGTGCTCTGCGCTGTCACCGTTCTGCGCTTGCTGCTCGCCAACGTGCCCCAGCACATTGCCGCTGACAATATCCTCCTCCTCGTAGTCGTCGTTCTGGCTCTCGTCGCCTGACTCATCCGTCGATTCGTCGTTGCCGTCGTCCTGTCCCAGCATCCCCTGCACATGCATGCCAGCCGCGACTAACGCCTGCAGGTTCCTTTTGGTCGACTCGATGTCCAGCGCAGATGTCGACTCCTCCTCCATCTCAGCTGCTCCATACGCCTGTTTGCTACCCGCTGCGCCTGATTTGGTTACCATGTCTTGACTACTCAGTAAGAAGCGCTGTACATTCGACAGATTCTGGGGTTTGCTCAGTGCGAAAAGTCGGACTCGCTTCTTTTCTATTTATGCTTTTAGAATTCCAACTGCTTACCTCACTGGATCAGCGCCGTTTGCAAGTAATTGTTATTTATTTTATTAATGTCCACGGAATTGGGAAGATAAAGCAGAAAAGGTATGGTTTCAGCGGAAAAGAAAATGTGCTTTTCACCAGCTGAAAAAAAATAATACATCCCCTCCTGTCAGCCTGTGTCAGCAGCCAATCAGGCGCGTCCAATCTAAACTCAATGATAATAGTCGCTGACGTTGTACTCAAACCGGTGTGCATGCACCATGGGCATCTCCTTCTTCATATACTGGAGAATCAGCCGCGTCTCCACCTCGGACTGCGAATCAACGCCCGCTACATATGGAATGTACACGCGCGGCAGCCTTGGCGCAAACGCAAACTGCTCCATTATCTGGCCCAGCGTCGCCGTCGCTGACGCCCAGTCAGACCACACCCACAGCGCGCTAAGCTCTGCCGGGCGCCGTCCTCCGCTCCTGTCGTAGTTCTGGCGTGGCATTGCCTCTTTGACCCGCAGAAGCAGCTTTCGACGCGGCGATGACGTGGTGCGTGCCGTCGCCGCAGCCAGCCGCACCTCGAGCGTTGAGAGGCTCTGGAATGCGTTCAGCAGCCCAGAAATCCCATGGATCGACAGCGGGATAAACGGAATGCTCAGATAGCGAAGGTTGCGCGGATACAGCGCGCTGTCGGACTCTGCCACTCTCAACAGCGCCGACGACAGCGACAGATCAATGTCCTGCGACTTTGTCAGCGGATCGACGAACAGAGGGTAGTTGAGGTCCAGCACGCGCAGCAGCGGGAATCGCGACAGCAGGTAGTGCAGGCTTTTGGGCGTGAAGCGCATCGAGGGCATGCTAGGCAGCGGGATGGGATTGTGGTGGATGTCGAACGAGTTCTTTGCAAGCAGCTCCTCATGTGTCGCAGCGTTGAACACGATGAGCTCTGCTAGCTGCGGACAGCTGCTGGCCAGAAGCTGCACAAGGGTGTCGTTGATGTGCGCCAGCTGCAGCCGCGCCAGTTGGGGCCAGCGCTCCAGGAACATGCATCCGTAGAGCGTATTTTCCAGCGACGGATGTCCGACGTCGCTGTGCGCATTGAGCACAAGCCTCTCCAGGTTTGGAAAGTGGCGCGCCGCAAACGGAATGCCCAGCTTCCCGATCTCCCTAAACCGAAGGGTCAGCTCACGCACTGAAGGCTTGCAGAACGGCATCTCGTCGTCGCGCATGTCGCTGTTTTCTTCAGAGTACGACGATATGAAATGTAGCGTCATGTTTTCGGTGATCTTGTACAGCAGATCGGTGGTATCGACATTCAGCCGCAGATTCGTTGGCGCGGCTAGATCAGTCAGAAGCACGGTTCGGATCACAGTGAACACATAGTCGGGATAGTTCGGCTCGCTGCTGATTGTCACCGAAAGGTTTGTCAGGAGGAAGTTTGCATGTGCCATGTACTGCATGAGGCGCGAGCTCAGGTTGAGAACGCCTATGTGCCGCTGCGACGCCCGGAAAACAACGGACTTGGCCTGGTTGCGCCCCATCGTATGGCACATCTCGCGGAAGTACCCGGCCTGTGTGTTGTACGCAATGTATGATATGTTTTTCAGGTTCGGGAAGAACCGCTCGTAGTCCCGGGGCATCCAGACCTTGTATCCGAGCTCCTCGTCCAGCGACTCTATGCTGTTGAATATCTTTATCGACGTCACGCGCGGCCACCCAAGCTTGAGCGCATTCCGGGTGATCCTTGGCAGGCGTCTGGCGCCAGGCGGAACCGTCAGCAGCAGCATGTGTGTGGTTGCTGCCTTTGTCTCATGTATCTGCAGGAACAGCGGCAGGGTGCTGCGCGCCAGAAGCTTTGACAGATCCAGGACCGTGTATGCCTCTGTCTCGATCTGTTCGCGGAATGCTGGCGGACATGCCATCAAATCAAGCTCGAACGGAAGGTTGCTGATGCACTCGTCGAGAAGCTCTGGCAGTCCCTTGAACTTTTCTAGCCTTGACATTTTGTCGACGCGGCTGCTGCTGCTGCTGCTGCTCGTGGTCGAGCTTTTGGTGCTGCGGGCAGTACCAATATCGGTTCCCCCGTAGTATAGAGACGACCGATTAGATGTGGGCATGGTAAGGGCGGCATTGGGTGTCGGCGGTGCCAGAGCTGTGTCTCCGCCGTTTTGAGGGAGGGCAAGCATGAATAACACGTAAAAGAATAAAGTAATAAGCTAGGACAAAACTCCAACGTTTATAGCAGAGGTGAGGGGAGAAGGTGTCGTGTGTGGAGAACGCCGAATAAGCCAGCTAACAACAATAAATAACAATTGTCAAGAAAGACGAAAGACGACGAAGGCTGGGCAAAAAAAAAGAAAACCTTTTTTACATCTGGATATCAAGTCATGTCGTGCGCGCGTTCCCACATATTGTCCGAGCCGTGTTTTATTTGCTTGCAGTGAGAAATAGTTCAAGCAGCCGCATTTTCTATTTCTATTTTTAACGCAATAAGCGTGTCAGGAGGGACTTGTGCTCACTCTTCGCTTGCTTCATTGTGTGGTAAATATAGTGTGTATTGGCTTACATGCCGAAAAATGTCCTGGAGTTTCCCGCAAGATTGCAGCATGCCTCGTCCAGTGTCCAGCCGCGTGCGCCAGCAACAAGGCGGATTATGAGCTCCAGTGCCGAGAACGCGTCGTCGGCACTGTAAAGGTCTGATTCGACAAGCAGTCTATCGTCTGGCACCGCAGCTATGCATTCTCTAGACTTTTGCTCGTTTCTGCCATTGACAAACCAAGAGAAGCTGACGTACATGTGCCTTCCTAACTCCCCCTTTAGCAAGATCTGGCGCAACATGTCCGGGGATCCGCTGTACGAGTGGAGCATGATGCGCGGTGGTAGCGCATCTTTGGCTGCCGCCTCCTTAAGCACATCGACAAGAGCTCCAAATGCGCGGACGCAATGCACAGAAATGGGCACAGACAGCTCATGTGCAATCGCCAGCTGTTCTTTAAATAGATGGATCTGTGGTTCAAACGGATATACCTTTTGTGTGGATGGGTTCTTTGCGATCTTGTCCAGCCCACACTCGCCCAGCACTCCACCGTGGCTCTGCAGGAGTTCTCGCAGCCTGTCCTGCCACCCAAAAGGAATCTCGCCCGATAGCACACGCTCGACAAACCACGGATGCACCCCGAACGCAGGAATGATTCTCCACTTGTACTGGTCTTTGAGCCGCACTACATCGTCCCAGTCTGTGTATTGTGTTGCCTGTGTGCAGAAACACACCGAGTTGCTCCCAAAGACACGCCCTGTCGCCAAGGAAGCGTCCAGATTTTCTGGTCTTTCGTGGATGTGGCAGTGCACGTCGTAGATGCATGGCGGCGACGACGATAACGACGGCGACGGCGTGTTGCCAGTGGCCATTCTTGGTAAAAATAAAATAGTGCTTTAATAGGTGTACGAGAAATTTGACACCGGATCAGGCACAATTGCAACCAATTTGATCACGTCCTGCACCCAGCTCTAATACTCTCGAATATCTTTCTCTGAAGCGGGAATCCCCATCACAATCCAAGGAGCGAAAAGGAAAAACGGGACTTTAATGCTTCATTTAACTCCAAGAACCCCTCCAGAAAACAACAATAACTGCTATCCTCTGCAAGGGACCTCGGGTCTTATATGTAAGAGGAAAAGAGAAAAGAGCAGACTGCCTTGGCAGTGTTTGCGCCCCAAACAGCTCTTGGTTTATCCGAATGTTCGAAACCGAAACTAGTGTTGACGACATATGGCTTCTTTCTAGACGTTTCCACGTGATAATGTCTGTTGATTTCTTGTGCTGCCCTTGGCTTTTGCTGCAGTCGCGCTCCCTTTTGTTTTGATATAATACGGTCGTCATGGCGCATGTTGGCGTTGTTTTCTCTTATTCTGCTGTTGGGAAATAAACACTTTTCTATTATCTTCTCCGCCCGTTCCGCTCAACTAGTCGTATTCCAGCCAACAATGGCCAACACAGCAACTACCTTTACTATTTTCCGGAAGAGTGTTCTCAGCGTTGACGGGCTTGCTTTCAGCGGCAAACATGCGAAGAACCCACAAAAGGAAAACGGCATACTGCCTGCTTACCAGATCAATATGGGCAACACGTCTCTCGGGCTGCTCGAACAGACACCTGCCGGTTTGGAGCCCGCGATAACAGGATATTTTGAGGGTATCTCTCTGACGAAAGCCTTACTCCACACCAAGAACTCGCTCTCGTCGGCAAGATCCAATAGTACATTTTCGCGCGGCTGGACATTTGTGTATTTGAGCACTGAGTACAAATGGAAGGTGTCCCTTATGAGCACAAAGTGGACACTCACCGACGTGAACAAGCAAGTCGTTGCGTCATTCAAACGCTCTATGTGGAAGATGATGCACATTGGAACGCTAACCATACATGTGCTGGCTGATCCGGAACTTACGGCGCTGATCATACTCACTTGCAAGATGGTGCACTATACAAACGAGCTCTATGAGACCACCGCGATTATTTAATACGATAATTATGACTAGAGTGCCGACCATTGAGAGTAAACGCGTTTCGAGTATGTGGTCTAACGAAAGTAGCGAGCGTCAGTGAGCACAATGTATATGTAGGGAATACTTTGCCATTCGTGTTGTTTTCTGGAAGCCAGCATTTTTGTTTATCTATTTACGAGCGCGTGTGACAAATGGAAATAAGAGAATAGCGCGGAGCGGTCTTGCGCTGCCGCCTAACAAAACGAAAAGAGCTGGCGATATGGTCAGGGTGCTTTCCCCCCCAAAAAATTTTTTTTTTTTTTTTTTTTATGGCGCAACATCTTAGCGCAAGTATATTAGGATAACCCTAACAAAACCAATTAAATGAAAAAAGCCTTGCCGGGAAATCTGGGGGGCCCCTACAGTTGTGAGACCGCCCTGCCTTTTAGGCGGATGAGAGAGAAGGAGGACTGGCGGAAGGACTATCGGTGGTGTCGAATCCCGATTGACCTGAATGAGAATGAATGAAGTAGTTGAGGCGGCTGTCAGTGATCGGCGAGTTGCGGAATGAAAGAGTCCCGCTGAGCTCGTCTCCGCCTGGCTCAAAATGATACCACCGGTTAGACACCTTTAACCAGCGATCATGAAAGAGTTGGGCCGCCTTTTCCCGATTGAAGAAGTAGTTGAAG
>JANBOT010000095.1:0-18381 GCA_027575385.1 Coemansia sp. RSA 2399 | reverse complement strand
GGGGGCTATGTGCTATGTGGCACCGCCACTGCAGAGTGTGTGAATAGCGAGGGGCAATGTCCGGGGGCTTGGGAAAGCAATCTCCAGTTTTAATGATTCGGGCGTGGGGAATGCTTGAGCATGCCACCTTGACTAGCCTCCATTACCTGCGCGGGTCGCAGACCAGGCGGCGGGGCTGGCAGGGAACAGGGGGGAGCTCGGTGTTGGAGCTGGGGCTGGGGCTGGAGCTGGAGGTTCTAGGGATAGCGAGGGATCCGGAAAGCACACCGCCACACACGGGGACACGTATATATGCAGCGCCTCGCGCCGCGCATCGGCGTGGAGCTAGAACCGCCCGGAGGGAACAATGCCAGCACCAAATGCGGGCGGGGGGCGGCAGCTGCACATGCGCCAGCACATACACACGCATCATGCCCGTATCTGCACTGGCAAGCAACGTTTTCGCAGCCGCCCCACAAACGCAAGCCGCCCCCGCACACCGCTGTTCCTGGAGACAGGCATTTCTAGCTGCGTCCTCTTCCTCCTCCCCCACACCACAGGCGGCCAGGTGCATGGCTCCGCCTCTCGCACAGCGGCCGTGGGAGCAGCTCCAGTCCGGCCAGATGACTTGACTCTGACGATATGCTGTGAGGAGCGCGCGCGCCCTCCTGTCCCCAGGCTTGAATTCCACAGCGCCGGGCAACCGCGCAATAGCGGCCGTGGCATCCCTCCCCAGGCGTCGACGCAGCCCCAGAAGGGCAAGCACCGCCAGCGCACTTCCCCCCCCTTTTTGCCACCGGCTCGAAGCTGGTCCCCAATCTGATGCCGTTTGTCTCCCCTTCCATTATAGACATGCCATTCTTCGCGCCTTTGACGTTTCAGCAAAAGGCTGCCCCTCAAATATAAAGCCCCAGCCGCCTGCTGCTGCTTCTGCAGTGCTGTCCCAGATCCTGTCTGCATTTATATTTCTACTATCGCCTGTTTTTTTATTAGTCTCTGCTGTCCGCTGCAGCCGTGCTCACGCTCCCGTTCAGCTCTTTGTTCAGCTCTTTGTCCAGCTCTTTGTCCAGCACTTTGTTCCTCCGCAGCCGTACTCACACACCAGCTCTGTTCCTTGTTCTTGCTTAGCCACGCACCCGCACAGCATCCGCCGATGGCTCCTGCAAGCAGCAGCGGCCCGCACAAGCCTGAGGCGCCGCGCCCGTACAAGTGCCCAATGTGCCCAAAGGCGTTCTTCCGCCTGGAGCACCAGACGCGCCACATCCGCACACACACCGGCGAGCGCCCTCACGCGTGTACGCATCCCGGCTGCGAGAAGCGGTTCTCGCGGTCCGACGAGCTGACTCGCCACATGCGTATCCACCGCCCAGACACCAAGCGCGACCCCCGGTCGACGCGCCGCCGCTCCGCCCTCCACAGCCTGCGAGGCGGCGCACTAGTTGAGGCTACTGCTCGCAGGCCGCACCAGCTGCGTGCCCCGCCCGGACTGAGCCCCCTGGTTACTTCTGGACCCGCATTTGCTACTACGCCGATGAACGTTCTCTACCACTACGCGCCCTGTTCGGCATCCGCCGCGCCGCTCTACCACTACTCGCCGCTGCCCGCCTACCACCGCAGCCAGTCGACATCGCCGCCGCCGCGCGCTCTCCCCGCCGACGCGTACGCACCCCAGTCGCTTTGCGGCCCGCCGCTCCCTCACATCCCCACAGGCAACGGCGGCTTCTCTGGTCACAACAATGCGCCTGGCACTGCCCCGTCATTTGTGCACAGGCGCAGCCTGTTTGGTAGGCGCACATCCTCCGCGCTCCTGCTTCCGCCGCCACCCCTGAACGTCGCGGCAGCCCACTCACAATGCCCAGCGCTGCTGCCAGCCATCCCCCACTCAGCGTCTGCCGTGCTGTCTGGCAGCAAGCCACCATTCCCGCCGCCTACTGCGTCCCTTGTCCCCGCCTCTAAACCTGCCGCTGAGCCTGCCGTCCCCCTACTCACCGCCAGCAGCCGCAGCTCAGCTACTGCCAATGGCGCCCGTCTGCTCCTTGTCCCCCCAGACGGCACCCACTCGCTGCCTACAACGCCAGTGCGTACATCGCATCCAACCTCGGCCCATGCGCTGCCTGCCAACACCCTGCGCCATCCGCCGCTGTCGGCGCTGGCTCCCAGTCCAGCCTCGTCTGGCTCGTCTCGGTACGACTCGCACTCTGCGTCGCCTCTCACCCCGTCGCTTCCCCCGCACCGCCCCTCCTACGCCGCGCGCTCCCACATGAAGCCTGGACCGTCGGCCTCCATCATTGAAGAAAACATTGGCGGCATGGCTTCTGTCTACCCATACAGCTACTGCATCGCCAGCCACATCCGCTCCCCCATTCGCTGCTCCCCTTCTTCCGATCTTTCGTCCGGGGCTGCCTCAGCCCGCCCCGCACTACACACAAAGTCTGCCCGCAGTGTATCTGCCATCGCCGATATCCTCAACTGCACCGACCGATCCGAGCTCAGCCGCATGCGTCTGCCTCCGCCCACCCCCACTGCCACCCACAACCGTAGAGACCACGTTGGCGTGTTTGCTTCTCCTCTAAACTGAGTGCACCGACTCTGCCTTCCTCTCTGTGCCGCCCTCCCCTCTTTTGTCCCGTCTCATTCATGTACCGAATCCTCATCTGCCTCATCTACAGCCTCAGTGATGCGCTGTTCTCTGGCTTCAAAATTCTTTTTGGAAAATGCTGGCCAAGAATAATTAATTGCCTTGTGTTTTTACTACAGTGACTAAAAAATTAATGTATGTGCTAAAAAAATACATTTAGGCTCGTTTGTTTCGAGCGATTAAAGTTCGTCCAAGCTATATCAAAAGATAAAAAAATATCGTTAGTCAGCTATCATGTACCGTTCAGACGCTCAATAACATCCAGTTCTTGCTCTTTCAAGCGATCTCTGCGGATTTTGTATTGGCATTACTTGTGACAGCACATTATCGCTTGAAATTAGACTCTGTTAGTATAGTTTCGGTTTCCATTGTAGCTTGAAAAAAAGCCTCCTTACACTGTTTACTTTTTATGTTTCGGTGGTGACGTCAGCCTTGATCTGTCTTGAAAAAGGTGCTTGTTTGTTCCAGCGTCCTTCTTTTCTTTTCTTCAACAGACTAAAAGCCAGTTTTACGTGCACTATTGCCCCCTCTCCATTAAGCGCTTGTCTTCATTGTCGTTTCTTGTTGACAATCCATCCTCAAGGTTCAAGCTGGCCTAAAGGGAACAAATGGCTTCATCCATCAAGGTAATGCAAACCAACCTGCACATAGTTCTCTGGTGTCTTAAACTTGGCACCATGTTAGTTACCGAAAACTAATCTTGTCCACACACACTGTTCACTTATCGCTCTACCCGCGTTTGCCTTTCTCTTGTTAATACTTGCTAGTATCTCGGCCAAAAGCTGGCACAATCCATCGATGTGGATCTTATGTCCAAGCACGGGTATTCTATCGACCAGCTGATGGAGCTCGCAGGTCTGAGCGTGGCCGAAAGCATTGCAAAGGAGTATCCCAAGGGAAGGGTCCTTGTTTGTATTGGTCCGGGGAATAACGGCGGCGATGGACTTGTTGCTGCTCGTCACCTATGTCATTTTGGATACCAACCGTCGCTATACTACCCCAAACAGCCAGCCAAGGATCTGTACAAGAATCTGCTTCTACAATGCAAGAACCACAACATACCAGAGGTGGACGACCTCGTGGCTGCTGTTGGAAATAGCGATCTTGTTGTTGACGCTATATTTGGATTCAGCTTTAAAGGCGCCACACGCCCTCCCTTTGACAAGGCTTTGGATATCCTGCGTGCTGCTGACACCCCAGTTGTCTCTGTTGATATCCCCAGCGGATGGGACGTCGAACTTGGCGACATTAGCGGCGTGGGTCTGAACCCCGACATGCTGGTATCGCTGACCGCGCCCAAGCTATCTGCCAAGCTGTTCAAAGGCCGCTATCACTATCTTGGAGGAAGGTTTGTTCCTCCTAATATGGCCAAAGAACTAAATATCCCCGATTATCCTGGATATTCGCAATCTGTTCGCCTTCACTAGCATATACACCTGCTTATTTTGCATTGTGGTTTTTTTTTTCAAATATGTGCTGCAATGCAGAATTGGAGGAACTAGCGTAATTAAAATAATTAGACGACAGTGAGCCGAGGAAAGAAAATGGAGCAAATAGCTAAACCCCACCGCCATTCAGCAAGGAACTTATCGGTGGCAGAACATGGCCCTGTTGTGTTTGGTGGCAGTTGCTGCCCATATCAGATGCGCATGCTGAAGGTAACGGGGCGGATGTGTTTAAATATCCTCTGCTCATAGACGACATTGACGGATCTGGCACTGCTGCTACGATTTTTGACGACTGCACAATAAGATCGTCTGGACTCCTGCTATCCTGGCCACGCGCGGCTTCGTTCTCTCCTGCCAATACGCCAGGCGCTCCATTATTTGAGCTGCCTTCAGGCGAATTCTCCAGTTCAGCCAAACTAGACAAATGCCGCGGTATATTGCCCGTACCGATATCAACATCCTCAAATGATGCAGTCGCATAGTTCGCAATAGCTTCATCTTGATGCGCATTAGCTATTGTGGTGCTACTGCCATTGGCGTCATCGGTGATAAGCGGCGACGTCGACGCACCGGGAGCTGTTTTGTCCGAATCTAAGCCCAAGGGGTGACACGCAACATGGTAAAGCGAAGCGGTAGGATTCAGCTGGGATGCTTGCTGCCATGAATTGGTGAGGCTCAAAATGGCGTTGTTGACGACGGATGAGCCACTGAGTGAGGCACTCATGTCGACATCCGGCTCCCCTGACCCAATAGTGAATTCCTCCGCTATTCCAATGCACTCAGCCTGTGTCCTCTCCGACAGCACCTTGGACAGCCCACTATTGTTCCTCTGATCATCGTACGAGCCCACATTGAATTGTGCGATGGTGCCCGCGTTGAATGAAAGGCCAATGCTGGGAATATCTTGAAGATATGCTGACGGTTCCCTGTCTGCGTTGGAATCAGTGTATATACCACCCGACAATGCTGCGTGGTGACCGGGCATTGTTGTCAACCCTGTACATTTGCTGTCTCCGCCATCCAGTTGGAAAACATCACCAAGCTGTTCGCTTTGGTATCTGTAGTTTGGCATAGTGACATCAACGACCCCGTTTGTTCCCGATCTATAGCCATAGTGTCCTTGTGTATGCGAACCGTGCCCAAACTTGAGCTGACTTCCCGAATACGATGAGCTCACCGGTAGTGCATGCTGGCCGTTCTGGATTGCCATGGGGTATAGGCCGTCCTTTGTAGAATAGGAAAACGCATTTGCACCAGCCGTCCAGTTTGCGCTAGATGCCGAGGTTGTAGATGCCATTGGAAATGTAGCAGGCGGACATTCAAGTGCATAGTTTTTGCTGAAGGGATAGATGGCACCGCTTCCTCCTGTTGTCCGTACGGATGCCGTTCCAAATGTTGCGCGGGAGCTAGCAGTGTCGTCTTGCTTGTTCAAACTAGAGAGAATGCTCCCTGCGGTGACATTGGAGAAAAGTCCGTTGAATGCCGGTGAGTACGATGTAGAGGAAATGCGATCTCCGGCAGAAACGCGAATCGGCGGTACATTCTCATACGATAGCCCCGAGATTGTCGGATAGACAAGACGATTAAGCGACTGGATGGTGTTATAATACGACGAGCTATGCGAAAGTGCCGGTGTCAAGGGCTGGTGGTTTGAAATACCAGTCACGCTAGCAAGACTCATATCGCTTGTATCTTGGCGTCCGGCCGCGGCAATAGCAGCCATAAATCCCAGTTGAGCCCCTGTCGCCATGGAGCCTCCGGATCTTTCGGCCATATGGCCTCCAACGCCATCAGCCATTGGGTTTACCATGGCGCCAACAGGAGGGATTCCGCTAGCCATATCTAGCCTATGTGTATCAAGAATTGAAGAGGAGACAGAGCCGGATGCCTTCCCATTTGAACTCGACGCAGTACCGCGAACAGTACGCTTCTTTGCATTACGCGCCTCCCTTCGCTGAGCCGGCGTTCCCTTGTGAATCTTCAAATGTCGAGTAAGCTCGTCTGATCTGGAAAAGCGCTTTGCACAGCCTGGATGAGCACACGCATGAGGACGCTCGCCGGTGTGTGTGCGTATATGGCGTGTCTGGTGCTCCAGTCGAAAAAATGCCTTTGGGCACATCGGGCACTTGAATTGGCGAACCCCTTCGCATTTGCTTGCGGTGTTTCTAGTAGTCATCCTACGGAAATTAAAATATTAAATACAACTCGCCTCTGGATATAATAAGACAGAGCTACAGTTTGTGTACACTGCTACGGAGTATCTATATGATGGTCAAATTGAATTAGAATGATACCACTTAACAAACTTGCCCACTATTAGTATAAAAGTGTAAATTCCGGCTGTTTATAGAAAAAAGTAGGATTTATGACTATGCACTCGCCAGGGATTTTTTGAAACAAAAACGAGCACCCTAGATAAATGGAATGTGGGGAAGATAAAATAGAAAATCGGCGGATGTGTGAAGAAGTGACAGCAAGGAAACGAGAAAAAAAGTGACAACGTATGCTGTCTGTTTATTCTTATGCCAAGCAGAACCGTGGTTTATTTTCATTCACTGGAGATAGTAGCATAAAACAAAAAATGTGTCTCTAGTCTGAGCAGCGGGCCACTTTTCCTCTGGCAGGGATAAAAAAACAAGGGACTGTTATCTATGCGCAGTATACCTGTGGAAAATGTGCGGACCCTGCAGCGGATCTTTTGACAAACCTTTAACAAATGTTTACTGTTATAAACAACAAATTTCTCGATACGTCGTGGCAAGAGAATGAATTAATCCGGGTCTGGCTATTGAGCGTCGATTCCAGCAAATATTCAAACAGGCTCAGTGTGACTCGTTGTCTGTAAAATAAAGAGTTCAAGTCAGATTTGGCGGTGTATATTTCACGCTATTATCAATATATTGCTGGTATTCATTTAATCTATCAAGCCTGGCAGCCTTGGTTGTATTTTTCTAACATCGCTGATCCTCGTACGTGTTTCAAGCATGTGAGCTGCAATATTCGGTAGATTGCAAGAGCATATTCACAGCTAAAAAATAAATTACATTGGCGTTTGGCTGCGTCGCATGTAAAATTAATATTTGAGGTTTTTCAATTTTTCTGACCCAATCATGTCTCACATCTACATCCATTATCTGTAAATGCTAGTCCTAAAATTTGGTATGTAAACGAAAGTGTTGTTTAAGCGGGAAGAATGGGCAGTAGCAGCAGTTTTATCCTTCCAAACATTTTCATAAAAGGCAGTTATCATCAGAATGTTTGCTGTCCAAGATCTTGTTTTTTTTTCTCCTTACTCTAATAAATACACGCTACCCACTTATTGACGAGAGAATGTGTATCAGAATGTTCACATAATTTTTATACATATCTGAGACGACGGCAGAATGTTACTGCGTTTCAGCCTGCTTATTTTTATTAATATGTTGCTTTCAGAGAAAACGACTGCCCGACTCCAGGCACTGTTGTAGGGATGATCCGGGGTATAACCGGACGGGAGAATCCGACTGCTCCCAGACACATGTGTGTATGTTGTCAAGCGGGTGTCAACATCCTCGAACCAATTCTAGGCAAAGAATACACTGTTATTCGCTGCTTAACCAGCTTCAAGAAGTTCCGTCCGTGGTCATCTCGGCCCTGGTCGCTATCTCTTAAGCAAGATAAGGATTTCGCTGGTACCAGCTGGTTATTTCAGTTTGACAATGCTCTGCAAGCATTGGTTCCCACATTGTGGCGCTAGTGATCTAGTGTGATTATTTTTTTTTTTTTAAAAAATAAAAGACTGGTGGAAACACTGCTTTTGCATTCATACTCTTTTGTTTTCATCTATTCGCTTGGTCTCAATTATATTTTCATTTTCTAGAGATGACTACAATGCAGCCTCTTGAATCTTACTACACGTCTATAAGAGATGCAATCTTGGGAGACAACCTATCCTTGGCGGTCGAAATGGCAACCGCCGGGTTTAAAGAATATCCGGGGGAAACTGAATTTATAAAGATTGAGATCGTCGCGCTCATCAAGCAAGAACATTCAGGAAAGGCGCTTGACGCGATCCGTAAAGCGCGCGCTGCAAAGCTGATCCCGGTCAAGGCGCTGCAATACGAGGAAGCGTATTGCTACTTTATGCTTGGCAACTACGACGAGGCGAAGGTCATCTTGAGGAAAATAAAGCAGAGCAGTTCTGTTGATTGCCTGCTGGCCCAGATTGCCTACAAATGCGAGCAATTCTCCGAGTGCGTTGATATCTACAAGAGATTACTTTCTGCCGCGGCACCCGACAGCCAAGGGCACAACGACCTTCTGCTCAACCTGAGTGCCGCAAGAGCAGCGAAGGCTCAGCAGGATGGAAAGGATTTGCCTGCGGCTGCGTCTGATCCGACCCGTGTGAGTTACGAGTTTCTATTTAACTCGGCCACACGACTTTTGGCATGCGACAAAATCCACGAAGCGATCAGGCTTTTAAATGAAGCGTCTGAAAATGCTAAAGAGTCTCTGTCCGCGCTGGGATGGTCCGCTGACGATATCCAAAGCGAGGTTGCCCCAATCAATGCCCAAAAGGCTGTAGCTCTGCAAAAGCTCGGAAAGCGCAAGGAAGCGAGGTCCATCTATTCTGATCTGTTGTCGCAAAAAAACACCGACCGAATCACGAGTGCCATTGCTGCACATAATACGACAGCTAGTTCCTTGTGTGCGAATGAATACAGCGGTGCCGCTGTTGGCAAGGCGAAGCGTATGCTCCAGATTCCGGGACACAGTGCTGGCTCCCTTACCCGTGTTCAGCAGGCGATTATGCACTACAATATGGCGGTTGTTCTCCTGCGCCAGAACCAGCACGTTGCTGCTCGTCGTGTGCTGTGCCTGTTGGGAAAGCGATTCTCGAACGTTGCGCTGTCAAATGCAGGTGCGGCTTCAGCAACTGCTTCTTTGAATGCTGGAAGTCCGCACAAGGCTCTTTTCGAGTTCTCGGCTCTATCTCATGCGCAAGACCCTATAAAGGGTGTGTTTGCGACCCTTGCAGCTACCCAGATTGCTATCGGGCTTGGGAACACTGAGCAAGGGTCCTCCATTCTGCGCGAGTGGCTGGAAAAGTCAAGGTCTGTAGAGCTATCGGACCCTGGCACACCTTTCGCCTTTGCCTACTACTACTTTGGTATCAGCGTGCTTACAGGCTGGCTGTCATCCGAGGGGGGCTCGATCGAAACAGCTGGTCCCGCTGCGTCAACGGCAGCAGAACATTTGTACTCCCAGTTCACGAAAGTAGTGGGTCCAAGCCCAGAATTACTCGTTGCAATCGGCGACTGCCTCGCATACTCGGGAGACATCGAAAAGGCGCGCATCTGCTTTGAAAAGGCAAAGGCCGCAGGCGCCCAGCAGTCAGAGAACATGTTGTCAGTATTGGCATTGGGAGGAGGCGCGAAATCAGCTCAACAGATTCTAAAGAACTATAGTGGGCGTGCGCGAGTTCTTCGAAGCGTTCCTGGCGTCTGTACACGGTTTGCGCGCCAGTTCCAACCCAAAGCAAACAATAGACCCAGCGCTGCTTCTGGGCCTTCTCCACATGGTGCAACCACCTCCGATTCGCGCAAAAACAGCCATAGCGGCAAGTATCGCGCTCAACGTCTGCGCAAGTTGCGTCGGAATCCACCCAAGGATTATGATCATACACGCGAGCCTGATAGCGAAAGATGGATTCCTCTACGGCAGAGATCGTACTACAAACCCCGCGGACGCAACCGTCGGCAGCAAACGGCTCGTGGTGGCGCCCAGGGAGGCGTACTGGAGGCTGGATCGGGGCTTGGCGGCACAGGAAGTGCGCGGATCTCTGGAAAGAGCGCGAGCAGTGGACTGCAAGATCAAACGCAGAACGATTACGGCACTTTGGATGTTGCCTCTCCAGCTACAGATGCTGAAACGGGAGGCAGCAAACAAAAGCCCAACAAACCCAAGCCCAAAGGTAAGGGCAAAGGAAAGAATAAAGGGAAGAAGGGCTCATGGTAACTGACTTGTCTTGAGATTCGTAGGCAAGCGGCAATCTTGTGTACAAGCAGACGAGAGGTCAATCAGCGAGGTATTAGCGTGTGGAGTAGAAGCAGCGGCGGTGGAATGGATCGTTTCATACTTAACGGATTAACATAAATAAAGTTAGTACTGGGCTTCACGACTAGAACGACATGAACATAACATAATGCAAAGATGTGTAGCTTGTCATACACCAACTTCGAATAAAAAAGTGTAGTAGATAGGCTGTCATGAATTCGGGGTTTCAGCGTAGCCAACTTCTCCAATGGGTTGTTCCGATTGGAGCAAGGCGACGGCCTCCTCAGAAACTTTAGTTTTGCAATGAAGAGAACTGGCATACACACACACACAAGTCAATCCTTATCAGATGCTGCAGGAGCATAAATTGACCGCTTTAAATGGAAATAACTTTTGACATCGGAATGCCCCACAATGATTCTCGGATTGACCGGTAGAGAAGCATTTGTTGGGGACCGCAAACCCCGGTGCAGCTTTTATTCTCGAATTCAGCATCAGATAACCCATCGCCACCAATGCGACGGAGCAAAGAACACTCCGTGCAGAAGCGTCGGGCTTTCCACTTGTTGAATGAATAAAACATTCCATTGCTTGCTTTGTTCCATCGGCTCTTCCTTTTCCAGTATTTCTTACAGCAAGAATACGGGCGGGTGGGTGCGAGTATATAAACATGTCCAGCCTTTGCTTTGTCGACCGTTATCAGATTTTTATCCTACTTATTTTTGCTGTTTTAATTAATTGATTGTGTTAACGCCTTTAGAAAACATATCTTCATGACCATGATACAGCCTCAATCTTCAGATGCTGGCTCTTCCCCCAAGCTTAATTCCAATGGAAGCACGACCCCAGTCTCGACCACTCCGCCTTCCATTGTGTTAGCGGGCTTTAACCCCCGAGACACACCTTTATCGACCGCATTCTTGAGCAAGTGTTTGGATCCTGAGTCTTATCCCGAGATTACTATCCGCAGGACGGCCTTCTTTTTTATATGGACCATCCCCCACATTATCATATTCGCTTACAATGGCTCTTTGCCGCAAGTAGCTCTCGAAAAGAGAATAAACCGTGCGTGCATGGCAAGCATCCTGTTTGACCTGGCAGCAATCCTTGTATTCATGTCCCCTACATTCCTTTCGCTTCTCAGACACACGTTTCTGCCCAGGTTCATCACGTTTGAGAAAAACGTACATGCGCACAAGGTTGCTTCCTATACCATGCTGGTCTTAAGCGCAATACACATCGGGATTTACTATAACCGCTATATCGGCCAGGCCAGGCCACGCGAGGCTAAAGGGAGTATTACTCCGGGAGTTCCCCTAGTGGATAACCTTTTCAAAATACAAACCGGATGGACTGGACATATTCAGATGTTCATTTTGTTTTTGATTATTGTCACCTCAATAAGTAAGTGTTGTTGCGCCAAAAGGATTGTTTTGCACTCCTCAAACCCGAAGATGTGTCTCCCATGAATCCATCTCTAACATAATATTCTTTGCAAAACACTTATTATTTGAATAGAGCCGGTCCGCAAGCATCTGTTCGAGATCTTCTACTTTGTCCACCATCTTTTCCTTGTATTCGTCGTCATAATATTCTTTCATCACAATGACAGAATGGCATACAAGTATATTTCCGGACCGCTGGCTTTGTACTGTCTGGATCGGATCTACCGCAACCTGCGCTCGGCGTTTGCTAAATCTCCAATCCGGGCTGTGATCCAGCACCCGTCGGGGGTTGTCGAGATACAGCTCGACAAGAAGATCGTTGGCCAGCGTCCGGGCCAATTTGTTAAAGTTTATTGTCCCTCAGTATCGCTTTTGCAGTGGCATCCGATGACGATCTCAAGCTCGCCTGAAGAGGAGCTCTTGACAATACACTTCAGACTCTCTGGAGGATGGACCAAACGCCTGTCCCGTCGCTTGGGTTGTGAATTTGGCTCCGATGAACGCAACTCTCGCGTACAAAGAGTGGTCTCTGGGCTGGTTGCTAAAAACAAACGCTCTTCACTCGCAGAGCTTGGCCAATCCGCCGATGCAAAGCCCACTGCCTCTAAAACACTCCTTCCACTTCCGTACCATCCACTCCACCATGATCCTACCACAGCACCGTTCTACTCGCAAGCTGGGGCTAACAGTTCGTACGTCAGTATTGATATGGTAACCAAGGGCTACGGTGCAACTCAAAGTACAAAAGACAAGGCGACTGTGACTGTGCACAACACGCTAGCTTCTATCGACCAGCCAACGATAAAGCCGGAGGACGGCAAAATGGTTATCAAGATGGGCGGAAAGCTGCCAACTATTTATATTGACGGGCCGTACTCTGCACCCACCGAGCGATTTTTTGAGTACGAGGTTGGAGTTCTCATTGCAGCTGGAATCGGCGTCACTCCAGCTGCTTCGGTGCTGAGAAGCGTTTATTTCCGCTGGCTTCAAGGCCGCGACAGGTTGCCTACCCGCAAGATCTATTTATTCTGGGTATACCGCGATATCGGTACACTGGAGTGGTTCAAGGATATTCTTGTAGCCCTCGAGGAAGAAGGGCTGAGTTCGGTTGTCGAGGTGCGCACATTCTATACTGGCACAATTCCCCAGTCGGTAAAGTCTGAGAACACGCCGCCTGATGACAGATTTGGTGCCAATGTCGCCAGTGTATCTGCTGGCACGACATCGTATATCGGAAGGCCGGATTTCGACACCATCTTTGAAGCTGTTGGCGATTGGCACCCTGGAACAAAAATTGGTACTTTCTTTTGTGGACCAAAACCGATGGCCCGCAGAGTGAGAAAACTGGCGCGCCGGTGGGACAAGAAGCTGAATAAAGCAGATAAAACCAAGCTTGACTTCCACTCGGAGGTGTTTTTCTAACAAAACCTGTTATTTATATTTAACTAGCTCAACTTTGACTTAAGCCTACGTGCTATCCCCCTGCTACAATACGCTAAGGCGGGCAGGTCTGATTCGATTCCTCAATAGCCTTGAGCACACGACCATCGTCGTCATAAACAAGAGCTCCACCTTTCCACGTACCAAAACGTAACCCGATTTCCTTGTTTCGCTCATACTCCCTCTTCACCGCATCCTTGTTTCCCTTCCAGTCTTTATAAAGCTGGAGGTTCTGCCGACCCACTACACGAATCGCCTTCATTCTCAGATCATTCCCCGACCACTCTGGAAGAAGGGCTTCTGAGATCTCGCGAAAGTGTCCTATACCGTACTTTTCGATACCATCCAGTAGCTTTTGCTTCTCCTCATCGCCCCACTTTCGTTCCGACTGAGGAACTGCATCCTTTGGAGGCTCAAAGTACTGCTGATTGAGCATACCCTCGTCGTCAATAATATTCTCTGTTTCTGGGAATTCAGGCCGCCGTGAGAACTGCAGACGCATCTGTTTCGCCCATTCTTGCTTTTGCTGCCAGAACTCTGTGCTCGTTACGTCGATCACATTCTGTTGTTGGGCTGTGCTAGTGTTGCTCATCGTAGACACGCGAGATTTATCTTGAATATTGATCTAAAATGGTGCAACTTGCATTATAAATTAAACCGACAATATGGTGATTTTGATTTTATTAACTATCCACGTGGATCCGGTAAAGGTTTTGGGAAAACTCGGAGACGTCACCCGTGTTCCAGGAGCACCGGTGTGTCCGGTTAAAAGGGTAGCTTGCGCCAACCTCGCGGCCATATGAACTTAATAATGACTAATTTTCTTTACTAATCCTCCTGTATTTTCTCTTTGCTGTTTCGATTACACACATAGCGCTACTTCGCTCGCTTCGCCGATCACTCTCGTCCACCACTCCATTGCGCCGCCGCTTCTCCCGCTCCCCCCAGAATGCACGTATTTTGGCTGTGGCTTTCTCCGAATTGGCGCTATGTTCATTTTTATTACTGCGAGACAGTAGTATGGATGTTTACTTTTTCGGCACGGAGCAGACAATTTAACATTCAAAACATTACTGTTATTGCTAGATCCTCATTAAAATGGTGTGAACAGCGATTTTCCAGATGTCATAACAAACTTTCTAGTCCCAATAGCCAGACTAGTAAACGGTATGTAGAATGTTTTGATCGGCTTGTACCGTCACAAAACGTGCCAATATATTACTACTCGAGTTCATGTCTGGGTGCCAGATAGTATTGTTTGTCTGTATTTCCGCTATTTGTAATTACGATATAAGGATTTATTTATGGCATTTGTGTTCTCTTGGTGATAGAGCCTTTCCATTTCAATCCCCGCCTCTATATTTTCTATCAAACACGATTGATACTTTGTTTTAAACTCCTCACAGGAATACGTGGCAATGCAAACCAGCTCTTCCATTAACACTCGCGCCTTTGGCCTTTTGTCCATTATTTATCCGTCGGTTGCTTTATATATCCCGGCAATGTCGCCATTTGCTGGAGGTGTAGTAAATGCCTTTTCTCGTGGAAATAACATACAGGCTATTTGGGGCCCGGACGGCTACTCGACAACAAGCTTTGGCCCTGGATTTACATCCCAGATGAACGGACATTTTGGTCTAAACGGTGGCTCCCTCTCCAATTCAATTTCTCGAGTTCAAGTTTTTCCTGAATCGCCAGGAGCCATGGCACCTTTTATGTGAGGTTTTTTGCCCATCGACTTTTCTAAACTGCCCTTCGCCTACTATTTTATCTGATCAACTAGGAAATATTTTTAAACAAAATACAATTTTCCCTACCATTAATGGATCAAGTTAGGTTATTCAAAGTACTAGACTGTTGTAATCTGCAGTTTATGACGACAAACGAACTACAACATTCTGAGGCGACTACTCGCCCCACTTTAACGACTGGTTAATTACCCCCGAATTAACATCTACCTACGATTAACGACTCACGACAACGCTTGTATCCGCGACCAAACCTCAAAACACCCGCTTCCAAGCCATTTCATCTACAACCCGTACCGTATTAAACACTCGCGTCCTCCAACTATAAGAATGCGTTCAATACATCCCATCGTGGCGAACATTGTTCTTTCTGTCGCTGCATTCGCTTATCCGGGTCACTCCATCTATCCTAGACTCATTAGAGGAGCTCAGGCATCCTACCACAACTCTGGTGCGTACGACAATGGCGCAACGGTCAGCGCATCTCCGCTTGGTTCTAGCTACAACTTGTGGAACCGTGGCTACAGGTCGTCTCAAGGTAACTACGCTGCGCTCTACGGGAATTCAGGAAGCTCTTCGTTCAATGGGTGGAGAAATAACGCGTGGTCTAACAACTACGGAGGATATACAAGATACTACTGATAGACAAACACTTATTTCATACCTTGCTCGACCTTACTACATTTCAATTAAAACTACGTTCGTTGCTACGGGTATATTATCTTGTTCAAAAATATGTGATTGATAGGTAGAAGAGTCAGAGAGCAAAAAGAGCAAAAAAACATTATTTTTCTTTTAAACTGTTCTCGGATTCTATCTAGGTCTGAGATGTTCAAACCGCAGATAGTTTGCGTTTACCAATAAAGGGCTGGGTAAGGAATGGCGTTGTTGCTCCAGGCATTGTTATTCCAGTTGTTGAACGACGAGCTACCAGCGTTTCCCCAAGGGTTAGCGGCAGCGTTTTGGTGGGCGTTAAACCCGTTGTTCCAGGAGTTTGCGTTCGAACCAAAGGGGCTGATGTTGGCAACCGATCCATTGTCAAAGGCGCCAGAGTTGACGTTTGACGAAGAAGAAACTGGAGCACCAAATGGGACGATCGGTGCCGCTGCAATGGCAGTGGCGAAGATGAATACCGCAGCAGGAATCGACTGGAACATTTTCGGTGTTAAGGGGATGAATTCGCGAACGGGAAAGAAAGGTCTTGATGGAAGGATGTGTTTGGCTCTTTATGTGGTAAAGATGGAAGGTTGGAATAGATACGTTTATGTCGTTAGTGAGGAGTATTGTCTGTATGGTTTTTTTTTCGTAGACATGAGGTGCGGAATGTGTCTTGCGGCCAATGCTTTATATCGACCGAAATGTTTTCTTGGACGCAATTCGTTCTCTTGCATAACTTCTAATACACGGAGCCAAATACTACCTGTGTGCATCTAAACAAAAAAACAGTTACTGCTACATTGCAATATGGTGGCGAATAAAAAAGTAACATAACAGATGTGTTAAAAATGGCACGGTCATGTTTCTGGAGCTTCAAATATTTTTCGCGTTAATTTTCAACAAGCATATGCTGATATCTCCGATAGTTTTACTGTTTGCAGACGGAAAAATTGTAAACAACATGGCTAGAAACGTCGTATATTATCTGAGCGGCTAGCTACTTTTGTTTTGATTTCATGGCTACTTATTGAACTACTGCTTAGTTTACTGTCATGCCACAGTCAATAAACTACTGTTGCACTGAATGCAATTTAGGCTGCCGTGTGGGCCGCGGCTTGTTTGTATTTTGACAATGACAAGTGCTGCCATGTTTGCCTTGACAAACACTGCGGTTGTTGTTGCTTTCGTTGATTTAATCAGCCATTGCTAAATTTCGTCACAGATCCCAAATTTTACTTTTGTCAATGGCGTTGATACGCTTTCGTTCATTCATCATCACTTTTCCTTTCAGACTGTTCAAACGTGTATTTGTATCTCGTTCTTTATTTTCAAAATTATCAATCATGACACCTAATCGTTCGTATCGTGGCAAACCGAATGGGAAAGGAGCGTCGTACTACAGGGGACGCTATGGCGGAAGCGGCAATAGTAGTAGAAGAAGTCGAAATGACGTTCAGGACGAATCCCACCATCCAGAGGATGCACAGTCGGAGCAGGGCGCGTCCTTTTCCAACTCACAGCACGAGTTGGAAAATCTGCTGAACTCGATTGACGGAAGGCAGTACAGCTCCTACAAACAACTGAGTGGGCAGCGCTTCGACTTTCACAACTTTTCACTAGTGTTTGACCACATTCAGGTGGATCCATACGCGCCTCCTAGTCAGATTCGCCTAGTTGTTAGCCAAAGAGTCGCGCAGTTCCCAATCGATCTTCATTCCACCAAGGTGCGAAATGTTGCTTGTGCGCACCATCTTTCGCAACTTGTACACGCATTCCTAAGCACTATTCGACCAGCGCTTTCAACAAAGAAAGCTGCACGGTTTTCCACCAAGGGCGGTTCGATGTGCATTGATCGACCTGGCCAAGAGGTGGTTGAACGTACGTCCATTGTTATCGATAAAGACAATGTCGAGGCACGTCTGAGTGCTGCACTGCCAGCTTCTGGGCGAACCATTGTTTCAGGCCTGGCTAAGCACATGTTCCTTGAGACACTTCCGCTTCTCGTCACTCGCGTCTTGCTCTATGAATCTGTGGATGCGCAGGCGATGAATGAGCTCATTGAATGCGTTGAGGATCAGGAATATATGCGCTCGCAGTTGTCGAGCAAAGGACTGGTTGGGTTTATCGGCGATGGCTCTATGCTTCCGCGCAAAAGCGGCATATCCAGCCTCTCCCTTGTAGCGCCGAACGTCGTACCGTTTACATCGCCTGACAGCATGCGAGTATCGTTCGTTCTTCCAAATAGAGGCCGGGTGACAGGAATGGGGATTCCGCAAGGTGTAACGCTTATAAGCGGTGGCGGGTTCAACGGCAAGTCCACCCTCCTTCAGGCGATCGAGCTTGGGGTTTACAATCATATCCCGGGAGATGGGCGCGAACTGGTTGTTACGACGTTGAATGCCACGAAGGTTAAGGCTGAAGAAGGAAGGTTTGTCTCCAATACCGACATACGGCCATTTATCAACAACCTGCCCTTTGGAATAGATACAAGCCGGTTTTCAACCAAAGATGCGTCAGGGTCGACGTCTATGGCAGCCTCAATCCAAGAAGCCCTGGAGGCTGGTGCAGATGCCCTTCTGTATGACGAAGACACTTGTGCCACAAACTTTCTGGTACGAGATGGGAGAATGCAACGGCTCGTATCCCAGAATCATGAGCCGATCACGCCGCTAGTCAGCCGAATCCGCGAGATGTGGGATGTACATAAGGTCAGCTCTGTGTTGGTGATTGGTGGCTGTGGTGATTATCTTGATGTCGCCGATACCGTAATTAATATGTACGAGTACACAGCATCGGATGCTACCGCAAGAGCTAAGATGATAGCAGAGCAAATACCGGTTAGTCTAGAAACTCCTGCCACAAAATATGGCCACATCCCGGATCGTGTGCTAGATATCCCTCCTAGCCTTGTCAGTTACAAATCCCCGAAAGCAAAAACACAGTGGTCGATAGCCTTTTTTCCATCCGCCAAGCTTATCAGCCAGGATAAT
>JANBOT010000094.1:0-18492 GCA_027575385.1 Coemansia sp. RSA 2399 | reverse complement strand
TTTTTTTTATAAAACCGATTGAAGACACTTGAAATGGCCACAGAAGACTTGTTTTTCAGTTCGACGCTGGCCGAGCTATCCGAGCTAACGACCAGTGTGCGTACGTTTGCAGCGGACAGCAAAGTCCCAGCAACCACGCGGTACCCGTGCAAAACATACGGGTTCCAAATGGCACCAGTGCAAACGGTGCAGCTAGCGTCTGAGGACCGACAGGACTACTTTACGCTAAACTTCAAGACGCTCAAGGCACCTGTGCGCAAGTACACTGTGCATGCGTCGTCGGTGCGTACGGTGGGCCAAGTGAAGCGGCATTTGTCGAGGATCTCGAACATCGCGGTGCCCACGATGCGGTTGGTGTTGGCGGGCAAAGGGTTGGTGGATACGAAACTGATTGGCGACTACAATGTGGCCCAGGACGCGGTGATCCAGATCATCACGAGGCCAGCTGGTGATGCAGGGGGAGCGGTGACGCCTACGACTGAGGAGGAGGAGGAGGAGGAAGAGGCTGAGAAGCTTGCGGTGGTCGACCAAGCTAACCCGCTGCTGAGCGCTTTGGGAAAAAGAAATGTTGTTGTGTCGAGGGAAGCGGCTATGCAAAAGTCGATGGCTGGGTTGCACGAGCAGCACACGTCGGATGCGTCAAGCGATGGTGAGGGATCATCGGTGAGCCAAACGACCAAGGAGCAGTTGCAGGCAAGGAACAGTGCGTTTAGAAACAGTCTGCGCAGCCTTGTACATGGCCAGTTTGGAGCCAGCCAGGCAAGCATCGTCGACCGTCACCTAGACACATTCTTTACGTCGCTGTGAAAAATGGAAATACGATAGTAATTTTATTCTTTTCAAAGCATTTATAAGCAAATAAGAAAGATAAACCCACACTCCTTCTAAGATCTCTCAAAAGTTGCGGCACAGAACAAGCGCCAGGAGCGCCATACGGACAAACATTCCGTACTGCATTTGGCGGAAGTAGACGGCGCGCTGGTCCGTATCGACCTCGGGCGCAATCTCGGAGACGCGGGGCAGCGGGTGCATGACGATCATGTTGCGCTTGCACTTGCGCATAAGGCTGTTATCGATAACATAGGCGTCCTTGGCAGCCTCGTAGTCGGCGTCGCTGGCGAAGCGCTCCTTCTGGACGCGCGTAACGTAGAGAACGTCGGTGGCGGCAAGAATCTCGTCGGTCAGCTCAGTGTGCTCGGACTGCACGACGTAAGGCGCACGCAACGCAACGTCGCGCTTAATGGAATCGGGCATGGCCAGGGCAGGCGGCGCCACGTAGTGCAAAGTGACGTTCTTGTACTGAGCCAGCACGCGCGCCAGAGAGTGCACGGTGCGGCCGTTGCGGAGGTCGCCTACTAGCGTAATGGTTAGACCGTTAACGGTGCCGAGCTCCTCGCGGATCGTGAAGACGTCAAGCATGGCTTGCGTCGGGTGCTCGCCGGTGCCGTCGCCGGCGTTGACGACCGGCACGTTGGAGAAGCGCGCGGCGCCCTGCACGGACCCTGGCTGCGGATGGCGCAGGCTGACGATGTCTGCGTATGAGCCGAATGTACGCACAGTGTCCTCGAGCGTCTCGCCCTTGGCAACCGATGACGTTTCGCTGCTTGCCGCAAACACTTGGCCGCCCAGCCGTAGCATTGCCGCCTGGAACGACGACGATGTGCGCGACGACGGCTCGTAGAACACCGACGCCATCACGCGGCCTGGAAGCACTGGAACCATACCGTAGCGCTGCACGGCTGTGCGCATCTCTTGCGCAACGGCAAATAGAAGGTGCAGATCCTCGCGGCTGAACTGCCGCACGCTGAGAACGTGCTTCATGTAGAATGGGTTCTCGTTGCCGTAGCGCGCAACAATCTCGGCAAGCCTGCTGGTCGCTAGTGGCCGCTCCACGCGGGCAAGCGGCGCCGCTGCGGCAGAGACATCGTCCTTGGCTGCAAACGTGCCAGCAAGCGGAGTAGTAGTAGTTAGGGCGGCTTCCAGCGGAGACGCAGCAGAGACTGCGTCGGCCTCATCGATCGTATCGACCTCGATTGCCGGCCTGGCCAGCGACGTCGTCGAGATCTTGCGCACCACCACCGATGGCGCCGCCTTCTTAAGCTGCGGCGATGCTGGCACGGGCGGCTGGAACTGCGCAAAGTGCTTGCCGCTGGTGGGAGGTCCCGAACTCATCGCTCGCACAGCATGACCCACGTCGCGGCCGCCTGAGGCAGCAGCACCAGCAGCAGATGGCGGCGGCGCGTAGAACTTGCCATCCAGGAACAGCGTCCTTCCACGCATCACCACGCGGTGCACCACGCAGCTCACAGGGTTGGCCGTCAGCGCTGGGAACCACTTGGCATCGTCGGACGTCGGCGCCACACGCGCCGTGCGGTCCTGGTGGATCTCCACATACGTGTCCGGCTGCGAGGGCAGCCCGAAGATGCGGCGCGGCGCGCTGCACAGCCGCTCGACGATGTCCGCCGACGTCAGCCGCGCCTCGGCCGCCGCCGTGTACAGAAGCGGTAAAGCCACTTGGTAGCCCAGCCCGGCGCACTGCGCGTCCGCCGCGCCTGCCGCCAGCGCTATTTGCGCCGGGAGCGCGCCGATCGTGAAGCAGTCGATGGCCGCCAACCGCGCCCACAGAGGCTGCACGTCGGTTACCACCAGCCCGTCCGTTGGTGGCAGGCGGTCTGCGAATAGCGTGAATACAGAGACGTCGCACGTGACGTCCAGTCCACGCGTGCGGCTCAGCTCAATGAGATCCAAGTCCTCGGCTGCGCGCACGTCGGTGATGTGGATCTGGCGGTTGAACAGAGACGCCAGCAGCAGCGTCGACGCCAGGTCGTTGCCGGCGGCGTTGGTGATGACGGCCGACGTCTGCGGCCACGCCTTGAAGTGCTCGGCCACCGTGCTGTACTTGTCGACGTGCGCCGGGTGCGCCCGGTCGAACGACACGAAGAGGATCGGCGCATCGGCGCTCAGCTCAGCCACGGCGCCTGGGTTGGCGCCGGTCGCTGCCGCCGCCACCACGTAGTCGGCGTATGCGTGGCCGCGCCCGGCAGCCTTGACCTTGGCGATGCTCTGGGCGCTGGTCGTCGCAAACCCGCCGCTGCCGAACGCGCTGACGCCTAGCGTCGTGAATCCACCGCAGATGGCGGCGCGCGTCGCTTCCTCGAAGGAATCGCTGCTGGCGCCAGGCACAAGCGCCGCAATGTTGACAAGCCCCGGCAGCACCGTGGTGCGGTGCGACGTAATGTAGTCGACGCTCTCGATCTCCCACTTATCGTACGCAAACCGCGCAAGCGCCTCGACGAATATCTTGGCGCACTTGACGTTGGTGATCAGTGGCACCGAGAAGTCGATCGCTATGCGACGGCTGCGGTACCCGTTGCTGACGTAACTGGCTGGCCGCCTGAAGCTGTTCTTCGATGGCAAGTTGATGTACAGGTCGATCTTGTTGTTCGACAAGTACTCTTGCAGGCTGTACCCTTCGCGCGCCTTGTCGGCCTCCAGCGCCGTCGCGTCAACGCCGTGCTCTTGCATAAAGTCGGCTGTTCCAGGCGTCGCAAACAGCTTGAACCCGCTTTCGTACAGTCGCCGCACTGACGGCAGCATCTCTACCTTCTCCTTGTACGACCCGATCGACAGTAAGATGTTCTTCTTGGGTAGTTGGAACCCGGTCGCAAGCATTGCCTTCAGGTACGCGTCGTACTTGTCCCGCCCGAACGCCGCCACCTCGCCGGTCGACGCCATCTCGACGCCCAGGATCGGATCAGCGCCCTGCAGCCGCGAGAAGCTGAACTGCGGCACCTTGATACCCACGTAGTTAAGGCGCTGGCCGCGGTTCGGGTACGGCGTCACTGGCAACCCCAGCATCGCCTTTGTTGCCATTTCGATCAGATCCACACCCGTGACCTTGGACACAAACGGGAACGACCGCGCCGCGCGCACATTGCACTCGATGACCTTGATCTCGTTGTTCTTTGCCATGAACTGGATGTTGTATGGGCCTGTCACGCGCAGCGCCTGGCCGATTGCCGCCGTAGCCTCACCGATCTTGCGCACCGTCACAGGATCCAGGTCCTGCGGCGGCTGCACGAGCGTGGCGTCACCCGAGTGCACGCCTGCGTTCTCGACGTGCTCGGACACACAGTGCATCACCAGCTTGCCGTCCAGCGCAACCGCATCGACGTCGATCTCCTTGGCCTCCTCAATGAACTTGGTAATGACCACCGGGTGGTCGCGCGACATCGTTGCCGCCTGTGCCAGGTACGCCTTGAGGTCGTTGGCCGTCCACACCACGTTCATTGCCGCGCCAGATAGCACGTACGATGGCCGCACAAGTACGGGGTACCCGACTTCTGCACAGAAGCCCTCGGCGTCCTCGTACTGTGTCAGCTCGCGCCACTGCGGCTGGTCCACGCCGATCTGATCCAGCATGCGTGAGAATTTGTACCGGTTCTCAGCTCCGTCGATGTTCTCGGGGCTAGTACCGAAGATCTTGACCTTGTTGCGGTGCAATCCAAGCGCAATGTTGTTTGGCGCCTGGCCGCCCATGCTGATGATCACGCCCGCCGATGTCTCTGCTTCATAGATGTCCATGATGCGCTCCAGCGTAATGTTCGAGAAGTACAGCCGGTCCGCTTCGTCGTAGTCCGTCGACACCGTCTCCGGGTTATAGTTGACCATGATCGTCTTGAACCCGTTCTCGCGCAACGTGCGGATCGCCCGCACCGCGCACCAGTCGAACTCCACCGACGACCCGATGCGGTACACGCCGGACCCAAGCACCATCACGCCGTTGTCCACAAACGCCACGTCATGCTCCGACGCGTTGTACGTAATGTACAGGTAGTTTGTAAACGCCGGGAACTCTGCCGCAACAGTGTCGATCTGCTTCACAAACGGCGCAATGCCGTATGCCGCCCGCGTGTTGCGCACTTGCATCTCGTTGCGCTTGCTGAGGTGCGCAATGCCGGCGTCCGAGAAGCCCTGTTGCTTGGCGTAGCGCAGCAAACCGCGTGGAATCTGCTGGTCTGCCGCATACGCGCCCAGTCGCCGCTCGGTCTCGACGAGCCCGCGCAGTTTGCACAGGAACCACTTGTCGATCGACGTCAGCTTGTGGATCTGCTCGACGCTGTACCCCATGTGCAACGCGTTGGCGATGGCGAACACGCGCAGATCCGTGGGCTTGGTCAGCTCCTCCTCGATCGCCTCCTTGGTCTCGGCCACATAGCTGTTGCGTCCAAACCCATCGAAGCTAGTGTCAACCGACCGGATCGCCTCTTGCATCGTCTCCTCGAACGTGCGGCCGATCGCCCTAACCTCGCCCACAGACTTCATCGCTGATGAAAGGTTCTTGCTTACGCGGTCAAACTTCTTCAGGTCCCACCTCGGGATCTTGACCACAATGTAGTCGAGGCTGGGCTCGAAACATGCCGTGGTCTCCTTGGTTACGCTGTTGCGGATCTCGTTCAGCGGAATCTCCAGCCCGAGCTTGGCCGCAACGAACGCCAGCGGGTATCCAGTAGCCTTGGACGCAAGTGCCGATGAGCGGCTCAGCCGCGCGTTAACCTCGATGATGCAGTACTCGCGGCTGTACGGGTTCAGCGCATACTGGATGTTGCACTCGCCGACCACGCCCAAGTGGCGGATGACGTTGACCGCCGTAGTGCGCAACATCTGGTAGTCCTCGTCGCTCAGCGTCTGGCTTGGCGCAACAACGATCGAGTCGCCCGTGTGGATGCCGAGCGGATCAAAGTTCTCCATGTTGCACACAGTGATACAGTTGTCGTAGCTGTCGCGCACCACTTCGTACTCGATCTCCTTCCACCCCTTCATACTGCGCTCGACCAGCACTTGCGGTGACGCCGCAAACGCCTTGCGGCAGAGCGCTACCAGCTCAGCCTCGTTCGACGCAAACCCAGACCCGAGCCCGCCCAGCGCATATGCCGCGCGGATGATCAGCGGGTACCCGATGTCGTTGGCCGCCACTATCGCATCCTCGATGCTGTTGGCCGCATGCGACTTGGCGCACTTCTCGCCGATATCGGCCATCGCCGACGCAAACAGCTCGCGGTCCTCGGTAAGCATGATCGTGTCGATCTGCGTGCCAAGTACTTGGACGCCGAGCCCAGCAAACTCGTCCTTCAGCTTGACACCAATGTTGAGCGCCGTTTGCCCGCCGAACGTGCAATAGATGCCGTCGGGCCGCTCGTGCTTGATGACCTTGCGTACGCAGTCGGGCGTGACTGGCAAGAAGTAGCATTTGTCGGCAAGGCCCTTCGATGTCTGGATCGTCGCAATGTTGGGGTTGATCAGAACCGTGTAGATGCCTTCTTCCTTGAGCGCCTTGATTGCTTGCGACCCAGAGTAGTCGAACTCGCCGGCTTGGCCAATGCTCAGACCGCCCGAACCCAGCACAAGCACCTTGCGGATGCGCCGGCCCTTGACGATGCGCCCGGCGGCCTTGTCTGACTCGTCCTCTGCCGCCAGCTCGCGCTCCCACTGCTCGCGCTGTGCACGGCGCGCCTGGGCAGCTTCGGCACCAGGGAACTCGACGGGGCCTGCGATTTTGCCGGATTCGAGGCTGCGCTTGATCGTGCTCAGGAATATGTCGAACAGCACCTCGGTATCGCGGGGGCCTGGGTTGGACTCGGGGTGGAACTGGACCGAAAAGTACGGGAGTTCGGTATGGTAGATACCCTCGTTGGAGCCGTCGTTGGCATTGACAAAGAGCTCCTTGACATTTGGCGGCAGCGTGTCTGCCTTGACCGCATACCCGTGGTTCTGCGACGTAATGTAGCAGCGGCTGGTCAGCATATCAGTGCACGGGATGTTCTGGCCGCGGTTACCGTACTTCATCTTCTCGGTTTGCGCCCCTGAAGCAAGCGCAAACACTTGGTGTCCGAGGCAGATACCGAAGATCGGGAACTTTTGCAGCTCAAGCGCCTTTCTGACGCGCTCAATCGTGACCGTGATCGTGGTGGGGTCACCGGGTCCATTCGACAGGAAGAGCCCATCCATCTTATCGGCTTCGCTTAAAAAGTCGTAGTCCCAGGGAACAACCAGAACCTCGACACCGCGCTTGATGAAGCAGCGGATCTGGTTGTACTTTATGCCAATGTCGACCGCTACAACGCGCACCGTCTTGCCATCGGGGCGCTTGAACTCGGTCCCCGCTGGCGGGGAATAGAGCTTGGGCTCCTTGCACGAGACCTCGGCAACAAGATTTGTAGCGTTGGGATCTATCCACGCAACGTTCTGGTAGTCGGGGAGTAACGAAGACACTTCATCCTCCTCATTGTTATTACCTGAGGACTTGTACTCGCCTGCGCCGACGATGCTGGTCGGGAAGAGGACCTTGCCAAGCATGACGCCTTCCTCACGGATGCGCTTAGTGATCGCGCGCGTATCGACGCCGTAGATCGCAGGCACGCCCTCGCGCTTGAGCCAGTCGCCAAGGCTGGTGGTCGCCAGGTGGTGCGAGAACTCGGCCGACGCCTGTCCAACCACGAGACCGGCAATGTGGATCTGGTTGGACTCAAAGTACGCTGGGAGGTCCTTGAGCAGCGGATCGAGCTCGTCTAGGCTGGGCACACCATAGTTGCCGATCAGCGGGTATGTAAGCACCAGGATCTGGCCGCGGTACGACGGATCGGTGAGCGACTCGGGGTATCCGACCATACCTATTCAGAGCCAAGGAAGCAAAAGACGTGAACATAAACGTTTCCGCATGTCCTGTGTTCAGTACATAGAAGACATGTTTCCGCATATCCTTTTGGTAGCGGTGATTCATCACAAATCCTCCCTTTGCTTGCAGTAAGATCAACAAAGCCAAGCAAAGACGCACACACCACTGGAAAAACCTGGCACCTTTGAACACCAAAAAGGACCGATCATCAGCAGAGCATCAAATGACGAAGGATGGGTTTTTTTTTTCATTTCTACATACCAGTCTGGAACACGCATTCGCCAGAGATGGACTTTGTCTCTGCGCCAAAGGAGTAGCCCTGCATGACGGTGCCGTCCTTGAGAACAAGCGCAGCCATGGTGGGCTCCTTGACAGAGGCGTTGAATTCCTCTATGGTCTTTGCGGCGCACTCGGTACCATAGGTAGGGATCGCAGCCGTGCATGGAGGAATGATGGTGACCGGCGACAGGGGCGACGGTGCCCGCGATTCTTGGACGTTGGTGGCGATCGGAACAGAAGGCATTTTTTTAATCGAGTCAACTATCGAGCAGATTGAGTTCTTGTCGTGTTTATTTCGTCGGATGTGAGCAAAAGGTTGCTTGGATTTATAAGTACAGCAGAATTTTTTTTCTTATCGGCCAAAAAGATAAAAATTTTTTTTTTTTGGTAAAAGCTTTTTTTTTTAAAGCTAGGATGGTGAAGAACGATTTCTAAATAAAAAAAATAGAGTTAGAGCTGAATGAAAGCAATCTCGATCCACAAGGTGGGGTTGTAAAAAAGACGGGAAATGAATAATCAAATGACACGCGATGTGTTCACAAAAGAAGCTTGCTCCGAAGAAAGTTAAAAAAGAAAGTCTGACCTCGGAGAAGGAAAACAACCCAGGCAGGTCGCCAAAGGGGCCGTGGTGTCCACCTTTTATACCAATCCTGTCTCTTGGTCATCAGAATCAGAGCAACCATATCGCAGCCTTGAAAAAAAATTTACGTATCTCGCAAAACTTTTTTTTTGGGGGGTTGAGAATTGCCCCTTTTTTTGACAGCGCGGGTTTGTCTTAAATTATAGGCAATCTTCCCCCCAAAAAAAAGATCTTGCAATTTTGGACTGTGAAGCGGGAATTCCTTCCACAGCATTGTATAGCCTGGATCAGACGTGCAAGCAAGGGTTGTGCAAAGCGCATTGCTGAACAGGCCTTGGTCTTTAAGGCCTGGCTGAAACACATCAAGCAAGGAAAAAAATATCGCAAACTTTTTCCACACACAAAAGATGGCTTGCTCAGATTTTGAGTTTTAGCTATCGATCCTGGCAGGATAAGGGGAATGGAGGAGAAAGCCAGTGGGGTAAAAACGTTCTTTCCATATCTGGCATGCAAATGCGGCTCGAGTGATCGACACACGTACCAGCTCAGCATTTCAAGGAGATCTGTCTGACACGTAATTGGCCAGAGATATCCGGAATTCGACAGAAGCATTGTTGGCTCAGGCAACAAACAGACGATTGGAATTTGCAAATCACAATGATCAAGTGGAACAGAACCACGAATCAGCTCTGGAATTTATAGATTTATTTTGGCTGGTGTTGAAAAGAAAACAGGTTGCCTTTACATCATTCCACCCATGCCGCCCATTCCACCCATACCGCCGCCCATGCCACCAGCACCGCCAGCAGGCGCCTTCTCGGGAGCATCGACGATCATGCACTCGGACGTCGTCAGCAGGGACGACACACCGGCAGCATCCAGAAGCGCGGTGCGGACGACCTTGAGCGGATCGACAATACCGCTCTTGATCATGTCGGTGTACTCGCACTTTTGGGCATCGAAGCCATAGTTGAAGTCGGTTGCGCCATTCTCCATGATCTTGCCAATGACGACGGCGCCCTCGAGCCCGGCATTGTCGACGATGGTACGGGCGGGGCAGCGGATAGCCTCGCGCACAATGTTGATGCCCAGGTTCTGGTCAAAGTTGTCACCCTTGACGGAGTCCAACTGGATCGACGCCTTCAGCAGCGCGGTACCGCCACCCGGAAGAATGCCCTCCTCGACGGCGGCGCGCGTGGCGTTGAGCGCATCGACAAAGCGGTCCTTCTTCTCGCCGACCTCGACCTCCGAGGCGCCGCCCACGCGGATGACGGCAACGCCTCCGGAGAGCTTGGCCAGGCGCTCTTGCAGCTTCTCCTTCTCGTACTCGGAGACTCCAGGCGTGTTCATGGCCGAGCGGATCTGCTCGCAGCGCTGGTTGATGTTCTCCTTGTCGCCGCCGCCATTGAGAATGAACGTGTCCTCCTTGGTGACAGTGACGGCACCGGTCGTGCCAAACATATCGGGCGTAGCCTTCTCCACCTTCAGGTCAAGCTCCTCGGAGAACACAGTGCCGTTGGTCAAGATGGCAAGGTCCCCTAGAATCGACTTGCGGTTGTCGCCAAAGCCAGGAGCCTTGACAGCGCACACTTGCAGCTGACCACGCAGCTTGTTGAGGATGCAGGCAGCCAGGGCCTCGCCATCGACGTCCTCGGCGATGATCAGCAGCGGGCGACGCTGCTGTGCGGCAGTCTCTAGGGCAGGCAAGATGTCCTGGACCAGCGAGATCTTCTTCTCCGACAGCACGACCAGCGGGTTCTCGAACTCGACCTTCTGCGTCTTGGTGTCAGTGATAAAGTAGGGCGAGATGTAGCCGCGGTCGAACCGCATGCCCTCGGTGATCTCGAGCTCGTCAGAGATCGTCTTGCCCTCCTTGACGGTGATGGCGCCCTCCTTGCCAACCTTCTCCATTGCGCGCGAGATCAGCTCACCGATGTGGTGGTCGCCGTTGGCAGAGATCGCCGCCACTTGCGCGATCTCGTTGGTGGTCGTCACAGGCTTCGCTTGCGACTTGAGGTACTCCACCACCTTGTCCACCGCAAGTTGCACGCCACGCCGCAGATCCTGCGGGTTGCATCCGGCTGCAACATTCTTGACGCCCTCGCTGAAGATGCCGCGCGCAAGAACAGTTGCGGTTGTCGTACCGTCACCGGCCTCCTCGTTGGCCTTATTGGCGACGTCTTGCACAAGGCGCGCACCCAGGTTCTCAAACCTGTCCTCCAGCGAGATGCTCTTGGCAACAGTCACACCGTCCTTGGTGATCTTGGGCGCGCCAAAGGGCTGCTCAATCAGAACGTTGCGGCCCTTGGGCCCAAGCGTCACTGCCACGGCCTTGGCAAGCGTTTCGACGCCCTTGAGCAGCTTGTTGCGACCCTCGATGCCAAAGCTGATCTCCTTGTGCGTTGAGTACGAGCGCGCTGTCTTGGCGACGCGTGGTGCGATCTTGGAAAAGCTCTTCATTGTTTCAAAGATATTGTTTTCTTTTTTTGCAAGAAAGGTAGAAAAAGCAGACGCTTAGCGAAATATACAGAGAAAAAATGAAGATAAAGTTGATCAACTAAGAGCGAGAGAAAGAGAAAGAAAGAAAAAAAGATCACAACGCTGGCTGTTGGACTGGATTTGCCCATTGCACGGACCAAGTCGACAGAGGATGAAAAAAAAATAAAAATGTTCTCTGATCTTCTTTCGGTTTCCCTCAAAATTACTGTAATCGCAAAGTGGACCCAAGAGAGCGGCAGCTCTCTTCTCCCCTGGTCCTCTCGCTTTTTTTTTTCCTCTCGAAACCATCATCTTGATTGATCTGCCAGCAGTTTTTTTTCCACTCTTTCTCTCGCTGTCTTTCGTTTATCTCCTCTTTCTTGCCTAATTTCCTTGGATATTTAGTTGCTCATTCCTCTACACAAATCTGACTTGTTAAAATGGTAAGCTCCTTTTTTTCTATCTCTCTCAAACTGCGATTTCTGGAATACAGACGACGAAAATAAAAAGCACACATTCGTGGCGAGTAGAACAAATAAACCGAGCAGGCAGATAGATCAAGCATCCACACTAACAGGCATGCCAACACTTGACAATTATTTCTCAACGATGGTTACTTTGTTCGTTGTAGTCTGCTATTAAGCGCATCATTCCTCTTCTCGACCGCGTCCTCGTCGAGCGCATCAAGGCCGAAAGCGTAAGTCATTTTTTTTTCCATCAACAGTCGCATGATTTCGGGCCCACATCAGGCCTCGCCCTCCTCCATTCACTTTGCAAGTTCACTAAAAAAACCCGTCCATTACATTGCTGCCGATCTTGTATTTCATGATGAATGTAGAAAACGGCCAGCGGCATTCTTATTCCGGAGCGGGCCGTGGAGAAGCTTAACGAGGGCGTTGTCGTTTCTGTCGGTCCGGGCAATGTCAGTAAGGAGGGAAAGACCATCCCCACCGGTCTGACCTCGGGCGACCGTGTCCTCCTCCCCTCGTACGGCGGCAGCCCCATCACTCTTGAGTCCCTGAAGGACAAGGAGTACCTGCTATACCGCGCCGAGGAGATCCTTGCCAAGCTCGAGTGAAAATAAAAACAATTAGAACCTTGGATTTCGTTTGCTATTGACTGAAGAAGATGCAAAAAAAAAAACAAAAAGTTCCAATGTATTTTGAGAGGGAAGGTTACTAAGAAAATGGGAGAAATCCTGGATCTAACAAGAGCAATTGGCAGTATTCAGTCCCGACGACGTCACGGATTCGTCGACCGACACGGTACCCTTTGACGGCGATGACTTGCGCCAGAGCGCCGGAGTTTCGACGATCTTGTTGACAAGTTCCTCGACCGCCTGCTGGACGCCAATCTTCGTCTTTGCACTGCACTCCAAGAACAGAGTTTGGTGTCTGCGAGCATAGTCGGCACCTTCTTTCCGCGTTACTTGCCTTTCGGCCTCCTTGTCGATCTTGTTGCCAACCACCATCTTGACCACGTCATCGTTCGAGCAGTACGTGTTCAGCTCCTCCACCCATGTGTCCAGGTGCTCGAACGACTCGCGGCTGCTTACGTCGTATACCAAGATGACTCCCTGCGCCCCGCGATAGTACGACGACGTCAGCGTGCGGAACCGCTCTTGTCCCGCTGTATCCCAGATCGTCAGTTTGTACCGTTTACCGTCCAGGTCGTACATTTTGACTTTAAAGTCCACTCCTATCGTTGCGCTTGTGTCCTCGGGCGGCAGAAAATGGTCGTCTGTGAACCGCAAAAGAATAGACGATTTGCCTACATTGGAATCGCCAACAAGGAGAATCTTGAACGTTGACGATATTTCGGGCGTCGATGTTGGGACCGGCGATGCGGTTGACGATGCAGCAGAGTCCATCCTGTGCTAATAGTGTAAAAGATAAAAAAGTAATACTTATTAGTACAAAAATTATGTGGATAGAGTTAATGCAGAAAGAAGAAAAGAAAGCCAGCCACCAAACAACAGACCTTCTTTGATACACATTGTGCGGATGAATGTTTTTCTTTCTGAAGAATTCAAAACGTCACAAGCCATTCGTGCCCTTTTGTTTGGCATATTTCCTCCTCTCTCCCCCTCCCTTTGAATCCCTTTTTATTTCCTGTTGGGTCAACTTGTATCTGGTGCCAGCTTTGTGCTTGCAAACTGCTGTCTGGTTAATGGGACCAACAACCGCCACATCCTGGATTTCGACTGAACTTCAAAATAAAAAAGCACATGACATTGTTCTTGGGTCACGGACAAAGCGTGCAGTCAACCCACGTGTTCTATCCAGATCGCAAAGCCGAAAAAAAAGCAGATCAAGAAAATGAGTTCTTGTTTCAAAAAGGGAAACCAAAAACGTAACTTTTTTTTGTTTCATCTGAAATCCTCACTTCTGGATCGTTCTTCCGGCACCCAAAAACTGCTTGATGCGCCGCTCTATGTCGCCAGCCATGTAGTCTGCAGGCTTGTCCTTGCCATAGACATCGATGAACTCGCCGTCAGGGTCCATAAAGTACGAAAAGATCGAGTGATCCACCAAGTAGTCCTGGTTCGGCCCAACCTTGGGAGGCTTGCTAAAGTACACGCGGTACCCCTTGCACGCCTGGCGCACCTGATCAAAGCTTCCAGTCAGACCCACAAACCTGGGGTGGAACTGCTTCAAGTACTCTTTGATTGCCTCGGGCGAGTCTCTCTGAGGATCGCAAGTGATGAGGATGGGCTGGACAACGTCGACCATTTGCGGATTGCGCTCTAGCATTTTGATAGCGTCGCCTATCTTGTCCATTTCGTCGGGGCAGATATCCGGGCAATGGCAGAATCCAAAGTACACGAGTTTGAATTTGCCATCGTACGTCTTATCAGTCACGGTGTTGCCGTTCTGGTCTGTCAGCTCATATGGCCCGCCAACGTCCGCCTTGCCGTATACTTCGCCCCTGAGCCTTTTCTCCATCTTCTCCTTTGCCACGCGATCCTTGATCACCGTAAAGTAGTACATGGTCCCCACTACTGTTGCCAGGAAAAGCCCGATACCCATTGGCGACAGCGGTCCGGTGGCCGGAAACAATCTCTCACGCGGCTTCTTCGACTCCGAAGTGTCCTTGTCTCCTTCCCCCGCGGCCTTTTCCGATGAAGAGCTATCCTCGGTGCTGTATGCCTTTTTGAATATCGCCGGTTTGTGTGAATTTAGCGCTGGTCTTGGACGGATAGTAGCCAAAGAGACGCTGCTAAAGACACTGGCGGCTGCATGGTTCTGCTGGTACAGGCAGGTGCGGAGCCCAGTAGTCTGCTTGGCCGCATTACAAAAGACCGAACCGAATGCACGCATTTCCAAACAAACCTTTTTTACTATGATTCACTTTATCGACAATAAAATATATAATGTTGGGAAAAGATACGAAGAAGGGAAGAGGGTTTCAGTTTTGATGCGAAACTACCAACAACAAAAAAAAAAATAAACGTGGGCTCAAACGAAATGATGATGAAAGCATGAATTATTTTATCTATTCTAGCAGATACGACAACTAAAATGATCTAGCACAGATACACTAAAAATCCTCAGGACAGATCATCTTCTTGTAGTCCTTGATACCTTCGCCAGCAAACCTGGTGACCTTCTGGTCCGCGCACACCCACATCTCTGTGCACACCGAGTCGATAAACCGCTCGTCGTGGGAGACCAACACAACGCCACCGGAAAACTGCTTCAGCGCGGCCGTCAGCGCATCGATCGACTCCATGTCCAGATGGTTAGTCGGCTCGTCAAGAACAAGGAAGTGCGGCTGCTGCATCGCAAGCCCAGCAAACGTGACTCTGCTCTTCTGACCTCCAGACAGCGTGCTGATCTCTTGCAGCCCAGTCATGCCCGAGATGCCGAATGCGCCCATATGCCTGCGGTACTCTTCGTCAACATGGCCCGGGAACATCTTCTTCAGATGACCCACTGGCGTGAGCGAAACGTCCAGCTGGTCCACGTGATGCTGCGAAAAGTACGCAATGCGCAGCCGCCCGTGCCGGTGCACAAAGCCCGCCGTCGGCTCCAGCTTTCCGATAAGCAGCTTGAGCAGCGTGGTTTTACCCGCCCCGTTGGGTCCGACGATGGCCACACGTGCATCCATCTGCATGTCGATGTTGACGTTCTCGAGGATCTTCTTCTCTGGCGTGTACCCGAATGTAAGGCTGTCCATGTACAGGACAGGCGGCGAGATCGACTCGGGATCGGGGAACGAAAAGGTGACGATCTTCTCGTCCTCGGGCCTCTCCAACACAGGGAGCTTCTCGAGGATCTTGACCTTCATTTGCGCCTGCGCTGCACGGTTGGCATTGTACCTCCAGCGGTCGATGAACTCCTGCAGATGTGCACGGTACTGCATCTGCGACTCGTACTCGCGCATCTGGTTCTTGCGTCTTTCCTCGCGAGTCGACCAGAACGTCTTGAAGTTTCCGTGGTAGTGGTCGAGCTGCTCCGAGTGCTGGTGGACAATGTCTGTAGCTACCTCGTCAAGGAACTCGCGGTCGTGGGATACAACAAACAGCGTGCTGGTCCACGTCTTCAGGTACCTTTCCAGCCAGATCACCGCCGGGATATCCAACATATTGGTGGGCTCGTCGAGAAGCAGCAAGTCTGGGCGGCAGAACAGCGCACGCGCCAGCGACAAGCGCATGCGCCAGCCTCCCGAAAAGCTCTTTGTAGGCTTGCTAAAGTCACTGCTGCTGAATCCAAGACCATTGAGGATGGCACCAGCCTTGGCCTCGGCCTTGTCGGACTCGATCTCTGTGAGCTTGGTCATGATGCTGTTAAGCCGGTCGCCCATCTCGTTCTTCTTTGCCTCAATCTCGTGCTTGGACATCGCCTCGCCTCGCTCGTCAAGAGGCTGGGGCTCGTCCAGCCGCCGCATCTCTTCGTTGAGCGCGCCTTCGTCGCGCAGAAGCTGTTCGCGGAAAAGATCCGCCTTGAGCACCGATCGGATCGCAGGTGTATCGTCACCAGCCATTTCCTGCTCGACAAACAGAATGCTGATGTACGTGGGCACCGCCAGTTCTCTGTACGCGATGTTGCGCAGGAGAGTGGACTTACCGATACCGTTTCTGCCAATAAGACCGTAGCGGCGGCCGTAGACAAGGTGGAGGTCGGTGTTGGTGAGGATGCGCTTGCCAGCATACGAGATGTCAAAGTTGTTGATCTTGACGTCCTTGATCTTGTCGCGCGTCGATGTGTAGTCAATAACCGGGTTGACCTTCATCAGAAGATCGTCGTCATCCAGAGGGTTCTCGTTGATAAGCTTCGACGCCTCGTACCGCGACCTAATACCGCGCTTCTCCAGCTTTGCCGCAATCCGTGCCTCAGCCTTCTTTAGCTTCTTAATGTCCACCTGGCTTGCCACAATACGACCCTTCTTGTGCGCCAGATCCGTGGTTCCGGCATACGACGCCCTTGTGGCCTTGTCGATCTGCGCCAACTGTGCCGCCATGTTCACTGGTGCGGCAAGCCTTGCAAGCGACGCGTCCTTTGCAGGCTCTGCCTCCTTTTCGACATCGTCTAGCATTTTCGAAAACTTGTCGCACAGCTGGGATATCTGCGTCTCGTTGCTGCTGACTTCGTCTAGCATAGGCTTGACTAGGCTCTCGATCGGGTCGTCGTCCTGGTCTCTCTGGCCCGTGGATGCTATTGCTGACGCTGCGTCGTCGAGGTAGCCCTGGATATACTCGACTATAACTTCGTCGATTCCAGGCACACTCTTTTGCAAAAGTGCTTGAATCTTTTTCTTGTCCAACAAATACTGAGCCATTCTCCTCTTTTTTTAATCGTCTCTTGTAAATCCGAAATTCTTGTAAACTAAATGAAAGTGCACACACTAAAAGGAAAATGGAAAGGAAAGTTGCACTTGGCACGAAGCAGAAAATAAATTCATCAAACCAAAAAAATAAGGCACAAACAAAAAAATGGTTCGCTGCGGCAGCCACAGATCCAGCTCGATTCAGCCTGAGCTCAGTTTGTGTGAAATCATTCTGTTCATCCATCGTGTTAGGTGTTTATTTATGGAAAAACTAACTAAATGAGAAAATGACAAAGTCTATGGAATGCTGTACAAGCTGCACCGGACAAGGAAATAAAAAAGCAACCGCTCGCCTTGTAATGATCATACGAAGGGGTGCGCGATTCGGCGATTGTACACAGCATTTCCCTCGATACCAAGGAGATGGAATGCAAATAAAAAGAAAGCGCACGGTCGAATCAATGCACTATTTTTGTAAGCCGCTGCTTTGCGCTATATTTTGGTGTTTAGTACTCGACAACATCAACATAGTTAACGCCGCCATTATCGTCAATATCGTAAACGTCGATGCTGCCGCCAGCGCACGGGTTGCCAGTGTACATTTTGATGGGTTGATTGATGTGTCGATAAGGCTATGGTGTTGCAATTGTTCAGTCGAGAACAGGCTTTGGATCGTTAACTTTTTTATTCGTTATACTGAAGGATGATAATGGAGAGGGGGCGAGTAAAGACAAATCTACACGACCAAATGCCTGGCTATTTATATTCCAGAAAATCTATGATAAATGATAAATGAGAGACCAGAGAAACCACAAACAGAAACCAAGTCAACGTACTCTGGTTTGCTACCTTCTTCAAATGCGAACGCTCTTAAAACCAAAAAGGACTTCCTTTAAGGGAAGGATGTTCAAGCACTAAAAAGGTAACAGCAAAACAAAGAAGCAAATATATGTACGGTAATACTGGTGTGTTCGCGAATGCGAAAGAGAGAAAGGACAAAAAAAAGACACTGCTCGTCTTTGCCCTTTAGGTCCACATGTAAATGTGTGTTGCAAGTGTGATACCGTCGATCGCTCGGGATTGAAATCCTAAAAAAAAAAACACCCACCATGTCTTTTGCGTATGACAGTGTGGTTTGCGCTCATTTGATAGGGGGGAGAGTGCGTTATTCCCGGTGTCAGTTTTACTAAAGGCATTAAACCATATAAGGAAGAATAAAGGGGATACGGGAACGCGCTTCTGCATAAATTGAAACTTTAATAGAGCAACGGAAAATCAAGCCCACCATGCAGTATCAAAAAGCGCAGACTACAAATTTATGCTTGTTCGCTGCAAGTGTCTGTGTCTGTGTCTGTTCTCCCATCGCCAGGCACAAGAAAAAACAGGCTTGGTTTGTGCACCAGCAGATGTGTGAGCAGCTCCCAATGTCACAGTCCTTTTGCCCCTTTGACCATCGACACGTTTTGCTACCGCATGCAAGAAACATTTGTGTTTGGTCATCCTCTGTTCCGTGAATGATACGCTCTCATGCTCCACAGGGTATTAGAAGGTGTATCCAGATGCGTTATTGGTGTTAATCGTTTCGCTAAACATCTGCAGGAACCTCAGTATCGCGAATTATTGCGCATGTGCGGAATACATTTGCCCATCGATTAGCGCATAGTGTCTTTTTTTACATTTGGAACACATTGGCTTGACAAATGCAAATAAT
>JANBOT010000093.1:0-18550 GCA_027575385.1 Coemansia sp. RSA 2399 | reverse complement strand
TGATACCAACGTCATTGGCGTGGCGCGGGTGTGCAAAGCAGCGGCGCCCCAGATGATGGACAACCGGTGCGGCACAATCGTCAACGTCGGGTCCGTCAGCGGATACGCAACCACTCCGTGGGTCGGGTTCTATGCTTCCAGCAAGGCGGCGCTCCATATGTTGACCGATGCGATGCGCATGGAGCTGGCGCCCTTCAACGTGCAAGTTGTGTTGTTGGCTCCCGGCGGCATCAGATCCAATCTGCATGCAAATGGGAAAGCGACGCTGTGCGAAAACACTCGCTATGGAATGGCTAGGGATCAGGTCGATAAACGTGCAGAGTTTTCACAAACAGGCAATGCGACGCCAGCCACCCAGTTTGCCAGCGTGGTTGTGCCCAAGCTCTTGTCGCGCAATCCGCCAGCCTACCTTACTTACGGCAACCATTCGACGCTGATGTACCTGCTCTACTACATGCCATGGTGGGTGCGCGATTACTTTACTGGCAAACAGTTTGGAACGCGCAAGATGGCACGGGAAGTGGCTGGAAGCAATGGCGGTGGCGGTGGTCGCTGTCCAGTTACTAATCCAAGGGTGCTGCTTGCAACGGCAGTTGCTGCCATGGGAGCTGTGACGCTTACTTACATTGTGCCACTGCTATTTGGAAATTCTGCTACCGGGTAGTCGTGGAAATGCTATAGTGTTTCTCGATTATTTTTTGTTTTACTTATTGAGTGTATGGTGTGTGAATAAAAACCAACCGCTTCCATGAAAGCGATGGGACAATTTCATGGGAAACGCTATTGTGAATGAATGTCATTTTTTCTTCTGGATAGAACGGTTGGTTCTTGTTTATATTCTCCCTCTACATGCAACGTACTACTTTCTGGTGTGCAAGACGAACTGTTTTATATCAAGAATCCCCCACCCCACCCTATTCTTCCTCAAAGACTTGCTCTGCAACATGAACAAGATCGCGCTGATTACTGGATGTTCGGATGGAGGAATAGGCCACTCGTTGGCGCTCGAGCTTTCTTCGAGAGGATTCCGCGTATACGCGACTGCGCTGCGAATGAACGAGTTTTCCAGCGATCTACTTGAAAAGAACGTAACGCCCCTTGTTCTGGATATAACCAAACCCGATTCTATTAAAAAAGCAGTCCAGAAAGTTTTGGATGAAGCCAAACACATTGACATTCTCATTAACAATGCTGGAATCGGCTGTATCGGCCCAGCTGTCGAACTAGACGCGGATTTGTTCAAATCCGTCCTTGCGACAAACGTCGTTGGAACCGTAAGCATGTGCCAGGCGGTGGCGCCGTCAATGATGGATCGGAACCAGGGAACCATAGTCAACGTTGGATCCATCACCGGTTTCCTGTCGACTCCATGGTCCGCACAGTATACAGCGTCCAAGGCGGCAATCCATGCGTTTTCAGATGCAATGCGAGTAGAGCTGGCTCCTTTCAACGTCAACGTGGTCGTTCTTGCGCCAGGCGGTATTGTCTCCAACCTTGCGGCAACCATCGATCCAAGTCTAGCTCCATGGAGCAGATACAAGAGCGTCGAACCGGAAATCGTCGAGCGGGCAAGGCTGTCCGATCCAGGAAAGGCTATGCCTGCCGATGAGTTTGCCAAAGCTGTTGTGCCCCGGATTCTGGCAGAAAAGCCATCCGCCTACATTAGTTATGGAAGGAGCACAATGCTTGTGCTCATTCTGAGTTACTTCCCAACATGGGTAAAAGATCTTGTTTTGTCGCGGATGTTTGGAACCAACAAGCTGGACAGGCAATCCTGAGATTTTTGGATTCCAGACCTTTTTTTTTTTTTTTTCACATGGCCGTGCATTTAAATTGAAAAAAGTTTTAGAAAGCGGAAAATGATCACATGCATGTGTGGCTTTATTTTTATTTATTTGTTTTTGACTCGATTGCTTCTTTGCAAACATAAGCGGGGGAAAGGGAGGGGGAAAGAAGGAGTGTTTGTTTTCTTTCTGTATCCATCCTTTTTTTCAGCATTTTGTTTTCTAGAGTTTTACACTACATTTATTTCCTTTCCATTTATAGAGACTGCATAATGCTGGACCACATATTAGGCAAGCCATCGGCAAATGTGCGGCGCATCCAGGTGCTTGTGACGATTCTAGCAACAATGATGTTGGTGCGGCGCAAGAGAGCGCCGTGGGGGCTCCAATGGCTAGCGCGTATGGACAGCAGGAGAGTGTCAATGTGGAAAGCAACGCTTGGATGGACAACAGCGCTGTACTTGTTCCGCCACATGGACGACCTCCTGGGGCTCAACGCGCCAGAGCCATTGCGCGAGTACTATAGCCGGAGCTTCTACCGCGCCACGTGGATATTCACTGCCCTGGACGCTGGATTCTGGACGGCAATGACTGTCAAGCCAAAGATCTTGCGCGACATGCTTTCGCTCCTCTTCACCTTGTACTATCTGGTATACACCGACCGGGGCATCGAGAAGGTCCGCAAAGTGCGAGCGCTCATCACCATAGACCATTTGCGCGTATCGTGGAACAAGGGCGTAGATAACCCGGTGCTGCGGTTTGTGCGGTGGATGCATTCGAGCAAACTGACGGTGCACCGCACAGTGACTGTGCCGCTGGACAGCAGCAGCAGCACCAGCAGCGAATTGGAGCCTGTCAAGTGCCATATAATGTACTCGGGAGACCCTAAGACGTTTGCGTTGTGCAGGAGCGTTGTTCTCAACTACCCCGGCGGTGGATTTGTGTGCATGGGACCCGAGAGCCATTCGGATTATCTGAGCGCATGGGCCGAGAAGACGCAGGCCGTTGTTGTCAGCGTCGACTACGCAAAGGCACCCGAGTACCCGTACCCGTATGCCATCGACCAATGCTACGAGCTGTACCGCATGCTGGTTCAAACAAACGGCAAATGCATAGGGCTTCAGTCCAACAGGCAGTCGGCGCCCTTGCGCATTGTCATGGCGGGCGACTCTGCTGGCGGAAACATAACGGCTAGCGTGATGTTCCGGATCCTCGAATCGCCAGATCGGCTGCCGCATCCGCAAGGGATCATCTTCATCTACGGCAACTTCAACATGGACATCCGCGCGTGGATGACGACGGACGAGACGCGCGCGCTTCTCGAGGCGCCTGCCAATGTGCCGCTGGACTCTAGAGCGTCGCATGAGTCGCTGACGTCGTTGGTGGGCATGCGCGACCATATGCACCATGTCTCGCCGCTAGCCGTGACAAACAGCGACGATGGATACAACAGGCAGCTCAGCAGCAAGCGTCGCGGGCGCCGTCCTGTGTACTTGGATGACCGTGTGCGTGTAGCGCGCAAGCAGCAGCAGCAGCCGCTTCCGCCAAATGTGGGGTATGTGCCGCTGGCAATGACCAGCAGCTTTACGTACTTTAACGACCGCATTCTGTCGCCCGAGATGATGCGCGCAATGATCATAATGTACATTGGACCCAACAGGCGCCCCGACTTCCGCACAGACTACTACCTGTCGCCGCGCGTGGCGCCTGACAGGCTGCTGGAGCGGTTTCCGCCAGTCTACTTTATGTGCGGCGAAAAGGATCCGATGGTCGACGACACAGTGCTGTTTGCGGCACGAATCCGCCAAGCCAAGCAGAGGCGCGCACAGAGAAGACCAGAGTCGTCTGCGCAGTTCTACATAGGAAGCACTGACGTAAGCGAGGATGAGGACAACAACACGCATTACGCTAATGGCCAGCAACTGCCCCAGTCGCTGCGCATGTCCGGAATTCCACCCCCGCAACCCCGAAGTGTGCGCCACTATCATAACGTTATCAAGGTCAAGCTGGTTGCTGGCATGTCGCACGGGTTTATGCAAATGTACGCATTGCTGCCGGAATCCAAGCGTGTAGCCAACTTGCTGGGCGACTGGCTTGGAGAGCTGCTCGATGGCAACTGGAAAGAAGAAGATGAAGTAGAAGAAGAAGCGGGGCAACGAGAACCAGTTGCGGTGGCTGCTCGCTATGGCCTGGAAGAAGTATCGACTGCTGACATGGTGCATCGCAGAGGACACGGACTGGCCGATCCACTAAGCTAGTAAAGAAAGAAACAAGTACACTATTATTAACAACAAATCAATGGGGGGGGGTATTAGAAGAAAAAAAAAACAATAAAGTTAGTTGAGTAGGTCAACCAAGTTGTTGGATTTGGGGGGCTTCTGAGAAGAAGGGCGACGATGCGCATCTGACGGCAAAGGAGGCGACAGTGAGTAGTGCATCGTTGGCGGCGGTGGTGGAGTTGGTGCGGAGCGTACGGACTGGGGCGGCGACATTGATGGAGGAGGCAAATGGCCCCCCTGTAGCTGTTGTTGCTCTTGTGTAGTAGTATTAGTAGACGATTGCGATGCCATGCTGTTGCAAAACCTGTTGGCTAAAGACCAAGCAAAGGCGGAGGCGGTCGAACGGCCAGTAGCGAAGCCAGAACTGAAGATTGGCATGTCAGTCTTTTCCGGTCGTTGCTGATGATGATGCTGTTGCTGTTGCTGATGCTGTTCCTGAGTTGTGGTGGTTGGCGGACTCGTGGGTAACCCGTCGGTTGCCGATGCGCGCAGCTCGGGAACAAAGTCGAGGAACGATTCGTCCTTTGACGCAATTGTCAGTGCGATCATCAGGCTGGAAATCGCAGCAAAAGAGAGCTTGTAGTTTGGAAAGGGTCCCGACGAGGGGCTGTCAAATAAAGTAGAAGTAGAAGGCGACGATGAAGAAGAAGCGTCGATGCCACCAGTCTTTTCGTTCCTAGAGATTCTGCTTTTGGTCTCTGCGCAAGATGACGATGAGGATTTTACAAAGCGTCCGAAAATGGCACACAGGTTGCTGGTCAGTGGGATTCCACCACCTCCGCTTGGGCACAACGACAAGGCAGCAGCAGAGTTATCTGTTGATCCAGTTGATGACGGCGACCCCGCCAGAAAAGAGGAGGAGGAGGAGGAGGAGATGCGCGTCAGAGCGAGAAGCGATTGGATAAACACAGAGAACCGCTTGTTGACTAGCGCCTCGATGGACCCTGGGATAAGCTTCTCACGAATGACTGTCAGCTGCGCAGGCTCCAGGCGCCGCGGTATGAAGCGGACCATCTCCTCGATGCGCTTGATCTCGGTAAGCGAGATGTTGAACAACAGGGACTTTGTGGCGTGGGTGCGGCACGTGGCAACGATAAAGTCGCGGAACATGGCAAAGCGGGCGCGCTGGGCCTCGGTTGGCGCGGTGTGTGCGCAGGCTGCAAAGACGCCGCCGCTGATCATGGCGGTGTGTGCCGCAAACATGGGCGGCACAATGTTGCTTGTCATCATGTCTTGCGTGCGGCGCATGTAGCGGTAGACCTGGCAGCATGTGCTGATGTAGTCCTTGAGAAGCCAGTCCATGGCCAAGTCGTGGTCCAGGCGGGTCCCTGGCGGCGGCGTCGGCAGGTTGTAGGCCTTTTCGCTGTAGCGGGCGGTGGCCCGGGCTGCTGCAATCAGCGGCGACTCGCCGTTGTTGCTGTTGTTGCTGCTGCTGCTGTCGTGGGAGATCAGATATGGCGTAATAACCGACTTTAGGACCAGCGCAACCGACGAGATTAGCATCGTGTGGTGCACTTCGTTGTATGACGGCGCCTCTGGCAGCGGCGGCACCAGCGCTATCCACTCGGCCAGCGAGCAGAATGCGCGCAGCACCAGCTTGTCCAGAACATCCTGCGAGAACTGCGGGTCGCTGATGCCACGCAGAATGGCGTTGCCCAGCACAGAGAAGTTGAGCTGCAGCGTGGTGCCGTTGGCCTGCCATGGCATTCCAGCAAGCTTGAGCTTCTTGAGCGTTGTCAGGTACTCGGAGTCGCCTGGATTGGTGCCAAACGCAGACTCGGGAAACGATACAGCATCCAGGTTGTCGTTGCCGATGTACCAGATGTTCTGCGGGCATGGGCGGTTGACGCCGCTCAGGTCCACAAACACATAGGGCGGCGTATGGAGCATCATCGCCAGAAATGTGTCCATGGTAAACCCGCCCCACACAAGGCGGCGGATTTGCTCGCGCTCGAGCCAGGGCTCGGAAATCCACTCGTCGCTCTCGGTCCAAGCGTTGTCGTCAATCTTGCAGACGCCCAGCTGCTGCATGAGACGGAGCGACATGCCTAAAGGAAAAAGAAAAGGAAAAAAAAAGAGCAGCCAGTTTAGTTTTTTCGCACACTTTGAGAGTAAAAAAGAAGGGCAAATCGAAAAGCCGACATTTTTCCGCACAAGAAAGTCAGGACTTCCGCCGCTGCTAATAAGCACTTTTCATTGGTATTTGGTTTTTTTTTTTTTGGCTGGTGCGTGTACTTACTGGAATAGTGGCTCGAGACATCGAGCATCCCAAGGTGCATGTAGGCAACCGAAAGGAGCAGCACTGCCTGGCAGCAGCTGACCGACGGCTTCTCCAGCGCGTCAGGCACAAAGGCCTTTGCGCGGTCGACTAGCGCGCGGACCGCCGGAACAGTGCCAACCGCAACAATTGCTGGGTGCGAGCTGAACAATGCGTTGTTAGCAAGGACCGCCAGCAGCAGAAACGCACAGATCTTTCCCTGGCGGTGCGCCTCAACCAGCTTCTTTGGCTGCACGATCTTACTGATAATGTTGCATTCCTGGTCCATGTGACTGAGCAGCTCTTCGACAATGTCGGCTGGCGGCAGCCTTGTCCTTGCGTCAAACGTGAGCTGCGGCACCAGCGTTATTGCGCTGCCGTTTGTGTTGCTGCTTTGCGATGCCGCCAGCGAGTATACACTCAGCGACGACGAGTCAAGCGGGTGGTGCCGCTTGCAGGCCGCCAGGTTCGCGAGTGTCGCCAGCGCGGGTGCATGCGCAGAGTCTGACTCTGCGCGCCGCTTATTCCGAATCTGTCGCTGGGGCATATCGGCTTATTTTTTCTAGTATATATCTTTAATCAAAAAAAAAGAAGGAAAGGAAACTGAGAGTAGAGAAAATGATATAAAGTAAAATTATAAAATAAAAGAGCGGTGCAAAAGAAGGGCGGGGAACGGCAGGCGCACCCGGCTATTTCAAAGCATTTCCCTCGCCTCTCCCCTCCCCTCCCCCAATCATTTTTTTTCTGATGTAATTGGCCGGGGCTTTCTTTTTTTTTTTACCTTTCCCCTTCCCCACCACCGAGTTTGGCTCCGTCAATTGTGGATACATCGGGTCGGAGCATGCCGATGTGTCTCCGCGTATACGCCATTTGCACTATCGCTTCCTATCGCGCGCCGCGTGGCGTCCTCGCGTGTGGCTGCAAGCCCCGCTTCCAAGTGACGCTTCACAAGCCGCTCCAGACAATCGGAGCCACAGATCCACCAGAGCTCGTCGACCAGCTCCGCGCCCACGGGCTCCCACGGCCCCTCGTTGACATGCGCATACAGGCCCTCGATGATGACAATGCGATGCCTGTCGGCTACCTCTATCGCTCCCTCCACCGGGTCACCTGCCGCATGGTCAAACGACGGCCACATAACGCTGCTTCCTTTTGGTTCCTGGCATATCTGGCGCACTGTCGCAGCAAACCGCGGGCCGTCAAACGTCCACGGCGCCCCACGCCGAGCAAACGCTGTTTCCGGGTCGTCCATTGCGGCCAGCTGCGCCTTTGTCAGATGGAACCCGTCCATCGGAAGCACCACGCATATCTCCTGCTGTTGCTGCTGCTTGGCGCCATTGAGCGCGTTCACTGCGCTGCCAATGCGCTCGCTGAGATACGACTTGCCGGAACCTGCCACGCCGGAAATAGCAACAACGAAGCGTCCATCCGGAGTATCTGCGGCCCTTTGGAGCAAATATTCCGCTAGCTCCGTTACTGTGTTGTTGTCGACAGTCATTTTTTTTTCTTAAATATGATAGATGAAGCTCTAACCCCCGCTTCCATGAACTCTCTCATGATGGCGATGATTTCTTTATGCAGGGATCCAAAGCTTGCCAAGCTTTGGTAGCTGCACACGTGGAAAGATCTTTTTGACAAACGAGATAAAGAAAAATCAAGACGTGTTCTTTTTTTCACATGTGCGAAAGGCCAAAAAAAAGGGTGGCTTCTGCTTGGTCCTTATCAGTTCTTCATTCATTCATTCAATTTTTATTTTATTTTATTCTTTTGCATCTGTTTACTTACTTGCCAAGAAATGCAGTACGTCGGCAAGGTATTTTCGACCGTGAGCCAGCTGTACAAGGAGCTCAACCCGGCAACGCTCAGCGGCGCCATCGACGTCGTCGTTGTCGAAGGAAAGGACGGGGAGCTGGCATGCTCGCCCTTCCATGTGCGGTTCGGAAAGCTGCAGCTGCTTCGCCCGTCCGACAAGGCCGTGCAAATAATCGTCAATGACAAGCCGGCCGACTTTTACATGAAAGTCAGCGACTCTGGCGAAGCCTTCTTTGTGGTTGAGACAGAAAGCGACGTTCCTAGCCAGTTTGCAACATCGCCGGTAGCGTCGCCCACGCTGTCATTCAAGCAAGTGAATGGAGGAGTCCTAGGCGACCCCGACTTTTTGGACCTCAGTGGAAACGTGCGCTCAACCGCCGACGAGCATGCGAATGATGGATACGTCAGTGCGCCGAGCGCCCACGAAACAGACTCTGAGGGCGATGCGGCTGACAGCGACAGCGACAGCGACAGCGTGCTGCATAGGCTTGGCGATGGCCCACTGATTGCTGGCCGCCCACGGTCGTCGACGCTGTCTGCGGCAACTGAAGACGCCCTTTCTTATAGGCGAAACAAAGAGCGTCCGCTGAGTGTTGTTAGCGACTCGGAGTTCTTTACCAAAGACAGCGCCGAGCGGCAGACCGCCGCCGACTGGGACTGGGGCGTCAATCTCGAGTCCGTTCAACCACACTACAACCAGCATCAGCATCGGCATCAGCTGTTGAAGCGCTCGGCGTCATCGTCATCGCTATTGCACAAGGAGTCACAACTGGCACTGCTGCCGCCACCGCCACCGCCTCTGGAAGATGTGCTGCATCAGCGTCTAGAGCTGTCTCTCTGCGGAATTGAGCCCTTGAAGCAAGCAGCCGAAAACATGGACGAGAAGAAAACGATCTTTGATAGTGCCAGGGTGCACGAGTCGATGTTTCACAGCGATCCGTCGGGAATAATAGCAAACAAGGACCTGGTGTTTCGCACAAATGGCGGTGCGTATGTTGAGGGCGGGACGATGTTGGCAACGCTGGTCGGCCAGCTGGCCTTTGGCGGATCCGGACCTGCTGGCTCCGATGACGACGACGGGAAGGAGCCAGACGACGAAGAGGAAATGCAACAGAATCAGGATAATCAGCAGCAGAATCAACAAAATCAGCAGCAGCAACTGCAACAGCAAAGACCTGGCGCGCAGCGGCGGTGGTGGCGGTGGGGCGGCGGCAATGCCAACATCAACGTCAATGTTGACACCAACGACGCAATGTCTGACACCGAAAAGCAACCAAGCGCAGTCGAAGACATGCTTGGCTATATGAGCGACGACGGTCTTATCTCTCACCCTGTACGAACCGAGCATGAGCGGACACACCTGGCGAGCAATCGGCACTATGCAAAGACGCTGCGGCTTACATCGGGGCAGCTCAAGACGTTGGGCTTGCGGCGCGGCGCAAACGATGTAAAGTTCCTGGTAGCTTCAAACAACGCGTACTGCGAGGCTCGCATCTTTATGTACCAGTACGACACGCAAATTGTTATCTCCGACATTGACGGAACAATCACAAAATCGGACGCGCTGGGCCATCTCTTCAACATGGTCGGCAAGGACTGGACGCACATGGGAGTCGCCAAGCTGTACTCGGACATTGTCAGCAATGGCTACGAGATCATCTACTTGACGGCGAGAGCCATCGGACAGGCCGACGGAACGCGGTACTTTTTGAGCAATGTCAAGCAGCGCGACTACAAGCTGCCGCTAGGTCCCTTGCTGCTGTCTCCCGACCGTCTATTTACGTCGTTCCACCGCGAGGTTATTAAGCGGCGGCCCCACGAGTTTAAGATGGCATGTCTTCGCGATATCAAAAATCTGTTTGGCGGATACTCGCCGTTCTACGCAGGATTCGGCAACAGAATCACTGATGCCATGTCCTATCGCAGCGTCAATGTTCCCGTTTCGCGCATATGCACAATCGATACAACGGGCGAGATAAAACTGGATCTGTTGCCCGGCTATCGCTCATCCTACGTTAAAATGAACGACCTCGTTGACATGATGTTTCCGGCGCTTTCGACAAAGCTGGACCCGACGTACAATGACTGGGAGTACTGGAAAGCAGGACTGCCTTCCATTGAGGACGAGCTAGCCGCTCTTGAAATTGTCATTCATCCAGCAATCGTGACGGGCGTCGAGGGCACAGAGACTGTAGCGCCGATGCAGACAGTGCAGCCGGATCCTGGCTACGAGGAAGATGTTGACGACGAAGATTTTGAAGAGGAAGAGGAGGAAGAAGAAGTCGATCCGGATATGTTGGCAATAATGCACGACATGGAACAGGTGCAGCATGTATAAGTATTTATTTAGAATTCAATTCCAATAGAAAAGGTTCAACTACTCGATGTACATGTTTCTCGCTAATGGAGCAAGCACTCCTATGACCTCTCGATCACCCCAGTTAGCATCAGTTAGCTCGTTGTTAAGTCTAGTGGATAGCTCTTTCAAAGCGATGTGCTTGGCAGTATCGTCAGTTTGCCCCTCTTTGATGGTGTACCTATGTTTGGCTGGCTTGTTTAGAAGTGGTTCCGTATAAGGAATGACCACATTTCTCTGAGCTGACATTTTTTTTTTTGCTAAATGTTGATTTCAATGAACACGAACAAACACACGGAGAATATTCTCGAGCTTTTATAATCTCAATTTACGGTTCTATTGAGATTCCTAACAAAACAGGTTTTATTTTTGTAAACTGCATTCCAAAGTTGGAAGAGGAAACTGAAACATGCACACATTTAGACACGAATTACGCAGAGATTACGCAATATATTTTATAATTAGCCTTCTACAGTTGAAATAGAAGAAACAAGACATAAGTAGTATCAAAACATATTTTAAAAATACGAACATATTTAAATATCAGATGCGTGTTCTCAGAATAGAATGGTGCTAGACTGCTGATGTAAAACAGAAACCCCAGATCTGCTAGCCTCAGCAAATGAGCATAAAAGCCAACACACTCTCCTTTGTCCAGGATGTGCTTAAGAATGATTTCTTCAATAGCGACTGGCAAAGCTGGATTATGCACTTGTGCTCAAGAGCCCAGAATATACATTAGCAATTGAAATAGGAACTATTACCTGATTAGGATAAGGGATTGGACAAGTGCAATTATATGATCACACCACTTTTAATGATGAATGCAAACTAGCACAGTATTATTTCTAAATATTCAGCATAAAATTGCAGTGTATTATGTTGTTTTGCCAATCCACACAATTTCATTATGGATAAGATATCCGATTATACACTGAGAGCTTCCAGATATATCCATATCTGTCATCTGCTTTGATATTTACCAATGACTGGAGAGGTGCCTTTGGTTATAAAATAGCTATAATCCCTCCTTATGTTGATGACACCTTACCATCATCAATCAACATCTTTTTAATAAAGTACCATGGCCACTAACAATTCAATAGTGAGTTTTTCAGTTACCTTCAAGGGACCTGGCTGTTACAAAGATGATGAATTCTTTGAAGTTCGAGAGTCAGAGCTGATATCTTTTGTTCGCAGACTAACTGAAGAGCATGGCAGACAATTTAAAGTTGAAATGGAATCAAAGCCCATAAGGTCACTGGTTCGAGGAGCAGAAGTAAAATATATTGTTACTCAGCCTCGCACAGTGAATCATTCAGAATTGTAGATTTTCTACTAACTCTTAAACATTGGTTAATCTCATATTAATTTGTGGAATGGTATGATGTGGAGAAGGTCACAAGCAATTAGGGTGAGCACAGCATGAATTTTTGACATGCTTTCTTGATTGTATGACATGTATCCGCACATGGGCATATACTTTACAAGCAGGAGAAATCCATATGTAGAAATACTGGCAAGCCATTTAAAGTATTTGAATAAGGGACAACTGAATCCACTTCCCCATAAGAGTGGAGCCATGTGCCTTTGCAATGGTAAGGTAACATTTCATGTGAATGATATCCAGTTACATTACTTATCATATTTATCATGTGGCTTAGCACAGTCACCTGTAAAAAGGCTTGTACCACAGGTGGGAGGCTTGGGCTGAGCCACACATGCATAAATACCTTTTCTCTAACCTCCAATGCCCTGTAGAGGCAGCAGTATTAAGGTTCTTCTTTTCTTATTATAAACATACCTAAACACAGAGTGTGCTTAGAGGCAAGGTTTCTTTTAAATGTGACTGATAAACTTCATTAACACACTTAAGCTAAAGGTACCAGGGTACATGCTTAGATGAGCAATTGTCACTACAGGTGAAATTATTGCCAGTGACAAAACAAGAGAAACATTTAACAAATCAGATGGTGGATGGAATACAAGCAATATTATTAATGTGCTATCTATAATTGTAAATGTGATGATGGGTCAGTCAATTGCTGAATATGTGAGGTTAAACTTGTAAATACTTGAAAAGACATAGAAAGTCTTTATAAATCTATTATTTTCTAGGCAAAAAGAGAAAACAGTGCATCCATGATTGCAGCTGCATTAACTAGTATGGCTGCTTCTCAGTAGTCATCAGGACATGCTTGTGCACATGAACAACCATATGATTTCCCAACACTATATGCCAGTGAATGCTAGCATGACAGTAATGTAAATTTGCACATATTTGATTCTAGAATTCCAGTCTAATATTGAAATGGATATTGTTGAGGATGGGTGAAACAGGATTTCTTTCCAGATTGATGGATATAAAAGTATGAACTAAGAAATGCTTGATGTTTCCATATCTGCCACCATCCTCTAAATTTACCAATGACTGGAGAAATGAATTCAGTTATAAAATGGCCACAATTCCTCCCTATATATCTGTGGCATCCTGTTTGTATCAGTTTCTAACTTCTTATTAAAGGATAGTACTCAATATCATGGCCAGCAACAATAAGATGGTGAAATTTTCAGTTTCCTATGAGGGACCCGGCTGTCACAAAGAAGATGAAACCTTTGAAGTTCCAGATTCACAAGTGACTCTATTTGTTCACAGACTGACTAGAGCACATGGTAGACAATTTGGAGTTGAAATGGAATCAAAGGCCTCAAGGTCACAGGTTCGAGGAGTGGAAGTAAAACATGTTGTTATTCAGCCTCGTACAGAGAATGATCCTGATGTATCATGGCAGCTTGGCTAGAGTTGGTGCACCTTTGTGCCAACTCAATCTGGGCCACATACATGCTCATATGCAGCAGTGATTACTCTAAATGTTTGGTTTCTTTTCTAACTATCATTTTAAGCATAATATGATTAGCATATTTTCACATTTCTAAAATTTTTCAAATATTAGTCACTCTTATGCTAATTGGTGGTGGTATAATAGGCCCTAAAGGAGGTGATGAGATACATGAGTGAGCACAGTAAGAATGGTTGCCATAATTGGTTGATGGAGGGAAAACTATCTTTGCCCAGACATACATTTTACAAGCAGGAGAAATCCACATGTAGAAATACTGGCAAGCTGTTTAAAGTATTTGGATGAGGGACAACTGAATCCACTTCCCCATAAGAGTGGAGCCACGTGCCTTTGCAATGGTAAGGTAACATTTCATGTGAATAATGTCAAGTTACATTATCTATACTATTGGTAACTATGCTGTAGTTGTAACAAGAGTACTATTCATACCTCACACCCCAAAAGTGGGCCTTGGTTAAGAGGTTGCATAACATTTGTAGCAGATATATTTTTTATCCAGTTGACAGGAACACTCATGCAAATTATTGAAAATGTTAATAGATGTGGGTTTGTGATTTGATTCCTTGTTGAAAAGCCAAGTAAAGAAAATGAAGATGAAATTGAAAAGCTTACAAAATCAATTCACATTTGAATCATTCATGCTAACAATTATTGTTCTTGCCTTTTCAGTGGCATCATTATTCCAGCTAAAAACTTCATCTTTCACAGCATTCCGTGCATGTATTCTAGATGACTTATCAGCAAATTCAGTGGTGTACTTGAATGTATGTTCATCCCCACTTATACCAACTTTATACTTCACTATGCACACATAAGACATTTTGAAGAAAATATGTTTGTGAATAGAAATTACAAATTTGGAGGATTGCTGATTCAATTTATATTCCTTGCAACTTGATAGCTCAGTCAACATGTGGTCATGGTGACATCAACATACCTAATAAAAGATTTATGACAACAGATTTCAGGTTATCATAATACTATGTATAGATTTCCACTTGATTGCTAGACATACCAGAATAGAATGATGAGAAGCAGGATGATAAATACATATTGATATAGCACTGATATTGAAGGGGGCATGATTCCCAATCAATGTGCCCACATGTATAAAAATTTGTAGTTGTCAGTGTAACAAATGACATTGTCATCAACTGCAAATATGTTTGCTATTGTGTTGTGCTGGCAATTTCAGGTGCATAACATGGTAAGGTGGATCTGTGATGTCTGCATGCACAGGAATTTTCCAACACCTGGGAAACCACCACACTAGTTGACTCAACTGCAAGCCCAGCTGCCATGCATTCTTTTTCCCTGGTAATTTCATGTTTTACCTACTTAGTTAAGCATTCACAGTGGTCATAATCTAAAACTTCAACAGTTATTACTGGTATAGCAACTGGACACCACAACCATGCTAATCTGCATGACAACTTGGGAGAGAGCATTTTGGTGACAAGGCAGATTGGGGCAGTCATCTCTATGAATAATATCATCCACAATATTCTGTTAGGTTAGTCATACCCACATTAGCAACAACTGTACATCTAGCATTTATTTTAAAATGCTTACCATTGGATTATTGTGCATATTAATAAACCTGCTGAAACTAGTGTCTGCAAAAAGGCTGAGGAATAACAAAAGTGAGGAACAATAGGTTCCCCACTGAATTGCTTACAGGGAGGTGGGGAAGCCAACTCCAAAAAAACAACAAAGCAATTGTGATGCATCATGCCAATTGCATCCAGAGTTGCCAACCACACACCTGATTTGGAAATGATTACATTGGCAAATTTTCCAACACTAATGATAAACTATTTACAATGTAAATATTATTGCTATTTGTTCACATGTTATGGATATCACTAAGCAACCTGTCTGATTTGTCATGCAACAGATTGTGGTTGCCAGTGAGGAGGCTTGGACCAAGCCACAGGCACAAGGGAACCTCTATATACTCCCCCAGTTTTCCACAGAGGCCATGAAATTGGGGTTCTTCTTTTCCTTTTAACAATACTCTAATGCCTAGAGGGGATCTGGTGTAAAAGTAAGGGATTATACCAAATCAGCCTGGTGTATATATATAGGCCATATTTCCATAAGGTGGGGTGCCAACCTGATAAATGGTCATAAAAATATTAGATGGTCCAAAATTAATGAGAAACAGTTTCAATTATATCAAAATGATTACTTGATTGATGTCGACCTCTTAATTTGGGCTTCTAACCCCATATAACAGGGGTGCCACCCTCTCTGAACTGTGAATCTCTCTCCTTCTGTTCTACATGTTTTGCTCTAATTTTAAACAAGAACAACTAAGTGGTAATTGTCCTATGTGAGTAACATACACATTCTTCCACTCACTTGTTCAGTCCAATGAGCTGCTGTGCAGCACTGATTACATTGCATTTTACTACACTCTTTACCATTTCCTGTGTTCATAACTGCATGCTTGTGTATAATTGTTTACAATGACAAGATCTTCTACAGCATTTAAAACCTTTGTTGGAAAGAAACCTATGCTTGACAAACACTCCAGTGTTGCCAGAAAAATGCAATTATTCCCTCTGGTTACCATTGCACATGCTACAATTCAAACATTTATTGTTTCACAAATATAGCTTCTGTGTTCTCAGTAAATACTCCATGTGTGCATAATCTATTCTTGGTCATAGAGCATCATAGGCTGGATTCTCAGTGTCCACAATTTTGGTAGTGACAGAGTGGTCACTGACAAATGAACTGAGCTTGGTATCATAGTCTTCACCACCATATCTAACCCCTTTTATCTTGTAAAATAGTGCACGTTTGGCTGTTATTTCAGCGTACTCTCTGGATAGTGGTTTCCAGTTATAAGTCTTTATCACTCCTTTTTTTTTTATAGGTGATCTCTACAAATGTTGCATTTGCCATTGTGTTTACTAATTGATACTGTATGGAAATATGTATTTGAGGTGGGGTTTTCTGGCCTTTTATATTCCCTGAATTGCAGATGATTGAACGACATCCTTTTAAAAACTACATGTATATCCTACATCCATACCTAAATCTGAATCAGATGACATACAAATAATTTTAGATTCTAAATATACAAATTATATAAACATGGGGTGTACTATCTCAAGCTGAGCTGGCTTGATATCAATCTGTTTCTATTTTAAATATTTTATTTATATCCATTTACTAGCATTTCTGAATAGCACTCAACTAGGTGCCCATTTTCAGGGCTATCAATAGATGTGAACTCGAATGACTGGAGAATTGGTTGGAAATAGAATTGCTAATAAAGCTGGAGCCTGTTATGTATTAAGCTTTCTCTCTGACAACCTATGCTTCCTGTCTCCTAACCTATGACAACTGTTCAATATGTCTCTAGTAAATCCCCAAGCAGAATAGTCGTAATAAGCTTTACTAAAAAACATTCCAATATGTTACATTTCCATACTATGCTGCAAATGAGGGAGAAATTCATTCTAAAGGTTGGAGGTGGGCTAGTAAATATGTAAGCCAATATAATTCGAAATTCGACACATCACTTGGGTCAAGTGATTACAATGTGTTTCATTAGGCTTTGATCAAAGAATCTACAAGAAATGACAGCACAAGATATTATGCAAAAATTATGGAATGAGAATGGAAACTAGTTTCAATTATTTTGACAAGACTGTCTATTGTTTCTGTGCAAGTTCACTATCTTTGTCACGCCAGCTCGGCTAGAGTCGGTGCACAGGTGCGCCGGCTCAACCTAAGCCGCATGCGCACTCATGCGCAGTGGCGTTTACTATAAAAGATAGGTTTCTTTATTATCAATACATGAAACCGGGTTCTCTTTTCTAACTATCGTCATAGGCATAATATTTGGTAGCACCTCTGTGTTTGATTTACTCTTCCTCAATGCTTATTTTTGTAGTATGACAAGGGACAATGAAAGATGGGGACGGATGACCATGCCCACTGAAGCAGATCTTCAGGGGATGAGCCCCGCAGCTGTAGTCAGACTACTACAAGCAGCAACGGAACGAGCAAACGCGCAACCTACGATGATCCGCATGACCGAGGCAGTTCGTGAACTGGATGTCAAGGCAAAACCAAACGAGGTTGTGCTATGGATGGAGCATGTCGAGTTCCTGCAATGCACCCAGCAAGTGTTGTTCAGCGACATCGTCAACAAGTTGGACCTCGTCTACCTGTCGGCGTTTGACAAGTGGTGCTTGGCAGTGGAGCCGGCACGCGAATGCTCATGGGAAAACTTGAAACAGTTCCTCGAGTCGGGTGGCGCTTTCGGCAGAAAGCCATGTTACTATACCTCGCAGATGTTCGAAATTCCGCAGACTAACATTGTGTCATTCAATCGTTCCTTCCTACACCTCGCAACCAGCGGAGGCCTAAAGAAGGATGACGAAGGAACTCTTGGGCTGTATTACACCCTGATGCCAGAAGACTTGCATGCGATCCTTATTATGCATGAACCAAAGACATTGTCCGGGATGATGGATTTGGTGGTGAATCATGTCAACGGCATCCGCCTAGCAAAAGGGATGAGGGTAATGGAGCCCATGGAAATAGACGAACTCTTGGTTAACTGTGTTTGGACGCGCGGCTTAGCCGACTTTGCCAGCGATGGGAACAAGCGAAAATTCCCCACCAGGAACAAGCCCCGAAATTCGACATTTGGCATGATGGACGAAGAACATGCAAAGCGACTGGCAGACGGAATCTGCTTCCGTTGTGGCGTACAAGGCCATAGATCTTTCGAGTGCCCATCGAACCCGCAACGCGAAGGGAATGCACAGCGGGAGGGAAACGTGAGGCGGGAGTAGGGATTAGATCCCCCCACATCCCGCGCGCGAGAGTCAGCATTGTCGAACTTAAAATAAATATGCTGACCCCAAGAGATCTAGTAATGAAAATGACCCTCGAGATGACGATTGCAGGCTGCCTGGTTTATGCATTAGTAGACAGCGGTGCAGAAGGAAACTTCATGCAGGCCGAGCTGGCCGAATCGCTGGGGGCCACATTCGAGGAATTGGAGAAGCCGACGAGAAACCGTGGTGCGAACGGAGAAGAAATCGGCATGGTGACAGAGGTCACAAGGCTGCTGGTGCGCTTGAGCAACAAGATCTGCATCACAATGAGATTTATTGTCACACCCATATCGGCTCCGGCAATAATAGGACTGCCATGGATCCACCAACAGAAAG
>JANBOT010000092.1:0-18600 GCA_027575385.1 Coemansia sp. RSA 2399 | reverse complement strand
CCAGCAGGCGACGAAATCGAGGCATTCATCTTGTTGACGCGCTTAAGCTTGTGCAAGTACTGAAGCGGAGCCAAGTCGCAGCCAGCAGCCGCAAGAGCAGCCTCACATTCGTCAATGTCGGCCTGCCGCATGGCCTCGTTGGCAAGGAGGTAGAGGATAAAGAGACGGAGCTTGTCGTGCGGGTTCTTCTTCTCGGGGTCGTTGATGGCCTCAAGGATCAAAGTTTTTGTCTGGCGCGTGAGCTGCTCCTCGATCTGGAACAGGTCATCTAGTTGCCGATTCTTGATGGCGTCGAGCATAGATGTAGCAATATTCATGTGCATGTCGATGTTTGCCTTGCGCGCCGTCAGCTCGGGGAGTGTGGTGATAGCGCGCTGCAGCTGCTTGGTGCTGGCGCCGACGTCAATGTTGCCCATTTCGTCCAGTGAGCTGACGCCGCCCATGCGGGTAATTTCGTCGGCCTCGCGCTTAAAGGCGTTGGACGCATCGTCGATGCTGACAGCAACTTCGGGGAACGGCTGGTCGGCGTTGCGTGCCCAGAAACTGTCGCTGACATTTAGGTCGTAGTACTTTGTAGACTTGCGTCCAGCGTCATCGTTCTTTTCGACGGCGATCTGATTAAACCGGATATCGTATATGTCGTGGATCAGGGCCTGGTATGTCCATGAGTGCATAAACATGCTCGCCAGATCAAAGTCGCGGTCCAGGAGAACAAGCACAGGCCGCCTGCTTTGCGATAGAATGTCCTCGGCGTCTTCAGTGAACAGATTGTGCCGACTGCCCAGGATATGCTCGCGAAGCTTAGCATCAAGGCGCGTAGCGACCATCTCGGCAGCATTTCCGCGCGGCGCGCAGATTGTCGGAATCGTCTTTAGGGTTAGCAGCACTGAGAACAGCGAAGACACAATATTGTCGATCAGCGAGCTCATGGCTATGTCGGTCATTGACGGGTTGTGGATGGTCTCAAATGTGGATGGGAGGTGAATCGAAAACATGTTTTCCTCCGGACACAAAAAGTTGAGGTACTGGTCGTACACCTGGGCAATCTGGTGCGCCTTCCCGGACGCTGTCGTCTGCACTGCAAATTCCTCCAGCAGCGCACGCGGCAGGGATGATGCAAAGTTGATATAGTACAGTTCGTACAGGTCCTTTGCTATGTCCTCTGTCATACGAGCAATGTTCTCGCGTTTGGGCTGAACAAAGTATATTGCCGGAACGTCGGGAATGGGCGACCGCTGCGCCTCTAACTGCATGTGCACTGTCACACCGTTATCGCGGAGGTCGTTGACACGGAGTACGGTCGACACAACGTCGCGGCAGAATGAATCAAATACCAAGACCTTCCATATCGGAGCGGCGGGCTCTCCGTCGCCGTTGTTGCTGTTGTTAGCAGTTCCACCGTCGGACAAACGCGGATTGTCATTGAGATGGAGCATGCGTAAAAGCCCCGCTACATTGGCAAGAAGAAAGGGTACCACGCATACACGCGCACAAAACACAGGCATTCTGCTTCAATTAGTGGTATGTGTCCCATGCTTGTTGCGAATGCCATGATGACGATGAAACAACATACCAATCTGCTTCTGGCGCAAGGTTTCCATCGTCATTTTAAATGCAAAGGGGTGCAGAAGAAATTAGGTAAAAGAGAAAAAGAGTGCGAGGATAAAGAAATTTAAATTGTTTATAAAGAAAAAGAGGGTCAAAGGTGCGTAATAAAAAACACTGCATTTATCTACGACCAAGAGCGTTTCTGCCTTTATAAGAGGTGTTGGAATTTTTAAGCGGATAATCAAAACTTTGGCAAATAGGACCACGCTAGGCTTTTAGAATGCGGCTACTGCATGCCCATCATCTTGTTCAGCAGCTCCGGGTGCTCCTTCATAAAGCGGAACTGGGCGGCAGTCGTTTCGCGGAAGGTAATGGCCGAGACCATCTCCTCCTCAGACTTTGCAAGATCCACGGCGCGACGCAGCATCGTCAGGCTCTCGTCAAACATACCCATCTGTAGATATATCTGCGAAAGCGCGGCAACGGCGAGTTCGCACTCGGAGTCGACCTTGAGGGCGTCGCGGATCAGCGTCAGCGCCTTATCGGTATCGGCGTTTGCCTGGAAGACAGCAATTGCCTGGTTGACGTACGGCAGCGGATTGGTCTTGTCTAGCTCCATCGACTTTTCAAACGCAGTGATGGCGCTATCAATTCCGCCCTTTTCAGCAAGCACTTCGCCATAGTAGTTGTACAGGTCGCTGCGTGCAGGGAACTTCTTCATTGCCACGTCAAACGTTGTCATGGCCTCCTGCATCTTTCCTATCTTAAACTGGACAACGCCCAGCTGGATGCGCGGATACACGAACTCTTCGTCGAGCTTGGTTGCGCGCTCGTAGTCCTCGGCTGCCTCAGAAAACTCCTGCTTCAAGAAGTGCACCTGACCCTTCTGGAAGTACACTTCGGCGTCTTCGGGATCGGTCTCTGTTGCACGGTCGAGCAGATTGTCCACTCCTTCCAGATCCTTCTTCTCGCTGAACAGGTTGGCCTTGCGCAGATACGTGCGAACGTGGTTGGGGTTGATCTCCAGCGCCTTGTCCAGGTCGGCGACAGCCTGGTCCAGGCTGCTCTTGAGGAAGTGGAACATGCCACGAAGACTGTAGATATCGTCGGCGCGTACAACCTTGGCCGCGCCGGCCTCCTCCACTGCTTCGACAGCTTTGTCAATCGCCTCGATCGCCTCTGCGTACTCTTGCGAGGCAATAAGGCCCAACGCTTCGTTGTAGAGCGTATCTGCCTTTGACAATGATTCACCGTCATCAGCTGTGGCCTCCTCGCCGTTGCTCCTGAAAGAGTTGAGGTAGCCAGCGATGAATGACTTGGATGGGAGGCGGGGCTGGCGCTTCTCAACACGCTCGCGAGCCTCTGCTTCGGCCAACTTCTTCAGTACGCGCTCAGCGGATCCGGCTGCCAGGTTGTTCTTAAAGTCCTCGAGGATGCACGCGGTAGTAAAGTCGTACAGTGAGTCGCGGAAGCAGTTAGTGCTCTCGTACGCCTGGGCGCGACGCATCAATGCCTTGACATACTGGGGCTCGAGGTTCAGCGCATCAGTGCAGTCTTTGATGACCTTCTCGTGCTTGTCGCTGGCTGCGTAGCACGCCGCGCGGTTCGAGTAAAATACAGGGTCTTGGTCAAACCGCAGCGCCTGTGAGTACAGCTCAATCGCCTTTTCGTAGCGCTTTGCTTGGAAGAACTTGTTGCCGCGCGACTTGAGCCCCTGCGCTATCTCCTTCAACGCGTCTTTGTCGAGCTTTGCGATCTGCGCGTCAGTCAATCTCTCAGGGTTCTCCTCGTCCCCACCAAGCGATGCGGTTGATCTGGCAGCTGCTCCAGATGTACCAGCCTTTTCGTCGCTGTCGGCCTCATCGGCTGCCTTCTTTGCCTTCTTTGATTTGCGTTGCCGCTTCTTCTTGTCGTCCTTCTTCAACGACTCGGAGGCGCGAGACGAGTAATGCCAGAGGACAAGTCCGGCCGCAACAATTGGCGGAACCGATGCTGCTGCATAGAACTTCCAGCTGCGTTCGCTCAGATTCAGCCTTTCCAGCACAGAGGCAGACCTTTCGACCTGCTTATCTACTGCTTCTGACGACATGGCACTATACTACTATTCTGCTTTTGCTATATGTGTCTGTGGGTGCAAGAGTAGCACTAGGTCTTTTATATTTGGATTCTGGCTTTACAAGTGCCACTACAGCACACTGGATTTGATTCAGAAACAAATAAGTGAAAGATTATAAACAGCTCAAGAATATCGTAGATTTGCAGAACAGAAAAGAATGTCTTGGCTGTCTTTGTGTCAGCCTCTCAAAAAATCACTTCACTGCAAATTCGTGCGCCAAAATCAACTTTATCGCACAATCTATCCTGATCGCTTAGATCAAGGCTTTTGTTTATCTTTTTTTGCACTGCAGGGAAAAAAAATATCGAACAAGGCGGGTAGCACAAGCAACAAACTCTAGGCCTTCTTTCCTTTCTTCGCTACTGCTTCTTCACAGGTTATTTCCTTTTTATTTGTCAAACTTGTATCTGCCGGTTTAATACCTTGTTCCAAAGAACATTGCAAACGTAGAGGAAACGCAAGCCATGGACGCCCAGTTTGTCAACAACCTGCAAGTGCTCTTGCAAGAGGTCTCTGGCGCCAGCAGCACGGAAGCTATCCAAAAGGCCACCACAGCACTGAACCAGCAGTTCTACTCGACTTCCGCTTGCGTCCCGGCGCTGTTTACAATTGCCAAGGACAACGGAAACCCGGCTGTGCGTCAACTGGCGGCTGTGGAGCTGCGTAAACGCATTACAAAGTTCTGGGGTGAACTCGATGACTCCGTGCAGCAGCAGATGCGTGAGGCCGTGCTCAAAGCAATCATCGACGAGATCAGTGATCCCGTCCGCCACAGCATGGCGCGTGTCATCTCGTCAATTGCAAAAGTTGACATTCCCGACCGCAAGTGGGACAACCTGGTGCAGTTCCTATACGAGTGCTGCCAGAGCCCGACCGCATCACACCGCGAGATCGGCATCTATGTCCTGGATTCGCTGTTCGAGACAATTGCAGACACTATGGAGGCACACTTGGAGCACCTGTTTGTGCTTTTCAAGACGCTGATCAATGATCCTGAAAGCCTGGTTGTCCAGGTTACGACGCTTGAGGCGCTTGGGAAGGTTGCCGATTTCATCGACCCCGAGAATCGCAACGAAGTCGGCAGCTACCAGGCGCTCGTGCCCTCGATGGTCCAGGTCCTGCAAAAGTGTCTGGCCACAGACAATGAGGCATACGCAAGCCGCTGCTTTGAGGTATTCAACTCGCTGCTTATTCTGGAGGTACCTCTTCTCAGCCGTCATTTTGGTGAGCTCATAGAGTTTAGCATCAATGTCGGTGGCAATGAGGATCTTGATGACAAACTACGCATCATGGCACTGAACTTTTTGTCGTGGACCGCAACCTAGTAAGTATACTTGTTTGCTTTGCCTCCTCCTCGTCCTGCATCAAGCTGTGTCTTGATTCCTTATATGATCGAGCAGATTGAATAAGCCCGATTTGCTTATTACTACATGCACCAACTCTGGTGCTACTCGCGTGTGTCATGTTTCATTTTGTCTAGCGTCCTTCAGCAGAATGCTAGAGATGTTGAGCTTACACATGTGTGTTCATATCGCCATTTTGCGCGTTCATTCGCGAAATCTGCATGGCATGTCAGACGAATAGGAAGTCTAGGAAATTAGAGCCTGGCAGATAACGCTGGCTGGTTTTGTGTAATCGCGCGCTCCTCCGCTGTGCCTTTGTCTTTCGCTTACCTGATTACCAAGGGGACACACACATGGTGCAAATAAGGAGAAAATGTTTCATTGCGTGGTGTACGAACCAGCAGCCATAAACCGAATGTGCCCACATGTTGCTCATCTACTCAACATATGAAACATTGGTGTAGCAAACGCGGACGCCTGCAGAAGCTCAAGATTGTTAAGCCGCTTATCGAAAAGATGTTGCCAATCACCGCGCAGGAGGATCCAGAGGACATTGACGAGGACTCCCCGTCAAGAGTAAGTACAATCGTACCTTTCCTTTGTTGCTTTACGTATGCATACGTTGGCATGGTCACGCGAAATTGGGGGTTTTTTTTTTGACCATATGCTCCATCCTGCTTCTACTCTTTGTTCTGGAATGTGTTTTGCATCCACAGCAAAAGCCTATTTGGTACCATGATTACGCGGCATCCCTTTGTCAGGTGCCATCCAGCACTTCTATTTGAGCTCCCGACACTTCAGCGACTGTCTCATGTAAACTTGCATTGCCTACCGAGCAACAGGCAAATTCAGCCACGCATTTACGGCAGCTCCATTCATGACCCCTTTCCCCCCAGCTCCTCGCAGAACTTGAAATTGGAACAACCCACTTCCAGTCTCATGCTGTTTATCTTCAACAACTTGTAATCATGGTACCGCGTTCTTGTCATGGAGATGTTAACCACATCATATGACATTTCAGGACAATAGCTCTGCATTATACTATGTGTGCCTTCCAGTAAGCTGTCTTTTCGCTGCTGCACCTACTTTCTTTATCTCCCTGTTTTCTGTGGTGCAGCTCCAATGGAAAAAGACATTTATCCTTTGGAATTTCGTACTGCAGTTGCATAGACAGGAACAGCATAAATTCAAAAGCAGCCTCCCCCATCCTGTGTTCCTCTGAACGGTGGTGAATATCTCCAATCGGGTAATTTTCAGCTTCATTCAGTCGCAAATGAAGAGACTGTTTGGCATTGCTTTTCATTTATTAAAACTGGGGATGTCAGTGCGAAAGACATTTATGATTTCGTAGCACACGTCATCGTTGATGTATGCATTAATTTGCTTTGGCGGAAATAGAATGACGCATTCTCGTGTTTGCCCGGCGCTTTGGCAGCAACCCTCCCTCAATTCAATGACAATAACACGCCTGTGCCAGACAAACGAACGCATGGATTGGGAACATTGCCATCATCGTGTCTTAGCGCACAATAACATTTTCCTTGTTCCCGAGTGATTCCGCATCAGTGCGGTGCGCGTTCATTAAACAATACAATGTCATGTTCCGGCATCGGATTTGTCTAAAAAAATCCTACAATTCACCAACCACTCAATAGATGCTGCTGTTATTTTTTACAATTCGACTGCGCATGAATTCTAAAACGCATTCGGTCACTTGTGGTTCTAATATCTCAAAGTCCCGCTACTATTTTTTTTTGTTCTGTAGGTTGCGTTGCGCGTGCTCAACATCTTGTCAACCAGCTTCCCGCCGCAGCAGGTCTTTCCTACAGTGATCACTCATGTGCTCCGCTACATGCAAAACCCAGATCCGATGTTCCGCAAGGGCGCCATGCTCAGTTTAGCCGTAAGTATAAACACTATTCTTGGTGCAAAGTTGCAAAATACTGATCGCTCTGCGTCTCCTCGAGTTCCGCTGTCGTTGGAGGGGCCAATCCGATCCGAGAAGAGGGACGTTTTGACATGTGCATGTGCTCCGCGATGGAACATGGTGCCCCTGTTTTCACAAATGTTGAGCTTGGCACATGGACATTGTGCCTTAATTCCGTGAGAAATATGGCAATAGTATAATTATCGGATGTTGGGTTTGTTTGTTTGTTTTGCGCAGCCACGCTAAGGCATCCCTAGAAACGCCCGTAGAGCCTCGGCTGTTTGTGGCATCTTTGTCAGCGATCAATTGGCAGCATTTCATTTGCTGGCTTTTTTCTATTGTCGCAGTTGAAAACATTTCTAGCTCCGACCTTGTTTTCCTGTCCCTACTTGTGCAAAACCTGCTTCGGCTTTTACTTACATTCATGTGCGCCTGCAAGTACACCATGTGTATTGCATTGTGGTCTGCTCTAATCTTTATTTCTGGACACCACGACCACCACTGCCAGTTGGCTGAATTTGGCCACTTTTGCCAGCTGGTGTTTATACATGTAAAAGTCGCTCGGGAAAACGCCTCCTTTGTGGCTGTCACAGGGCGCAGTAATACCCATGTCGTTGCTGCCTAATTGTTCTCCCTCTAATTGCCGAGGCATTCCTCTTTCCTCCAAACTATCACAGGCTTCTTTGAAAACAAAAATTGTCCATGTGGTTGTTGTGTAGAATGGGGGGGAGGTGGGTGTGTTTACTTGCTGCGAATCAATGACTTGTCAAAGCGTTCTGGTATTTCCCTTTCCACATGCAAGAGATAATTCGTACATTTTGGCACACGGGTCTCTTGACCAGCCTGTTCTTTCTCCGACCACAAATGGAAGCGAGATAGGGAGAGAAGATGTGTCTGATTGTCTAATGTCCAGCTGGCTCCCGAGTGAAAATGACGGTGATCGGCGGCACCCCTTTATGTGTTTTTCCTTACCAAGACAGGTGGGCACATGATCGCTCAAGTATTAGCCGCATGTAAAAAGACATCTTGAGAATACATTCCGTTCACGTGCATGTGACCTGCATTATGTTCCTGTACATTTCCTTTTTAATCTGCTGGTCATATTCACTTGACACGTATGCGCCCTTGTATTGTGTCACAAACCTCGCTTGCATCCTTTTTTAAAAAAACTGTTTTATGTTTTTCTATTTTCGGCAAGCTGAAATGTAGATCATAATCGAAGGGTGCGTGGACTATACGCGATCGCAGGCCGGCGATATTGTAACTCTGGTCTGCGCTGGTCTAAGTGATTCGGATGAGCGGGTTCGTCGTGCATCATGCATGGCACTGGGCTGTATTGCAGGTAAGTTACACATTGCGCGTTGTCTTGGAAATATTGTCAGACGTTGCAGACAATGGAATGCGTTTTGACTCTTTGTCGCTAAAATCGGGTCTGACGCTCAATCTGTAGATGAGCTGGATGACGAGATCGCCAGTTACCACGAGAAGCTGCTGCCATTGATCTTTAGTCTGATGAACGAGAGCAACGTTGTCATCGTCAAGTACGCAGTCAATGCACTGGACTGTATTCTCGAAAGTATTGGTGACCCTATTATAAACTATCTGCCGCAGTTGATGGAGCGCCTTGTCGTTCTCCTTGACTCGGGCGCGATGGAGATCAAGCCGATTGCACTTTCAGCCATTGGCAGTGCCGCACATTCGTCTGGCGAGGAATTTAGGCCTTATTTTGACGCTGTCATTTCTCGTATCAAGCAAGCTATGGCACTGACTGGCGACGATGATGTGATGGCGTTGCGTGGTGTTGCCACAGACATGGCCAGCACACTGGCCGAGGCCGCTGGCATAGATGCGTTCCGCCCGCATCTGGAAGAAACCGTCCAGCTGGCGCTGCAAGGGATGGAGAGCGATTCGTCTCTGATGCGCGAGAGCGGGTACTGCTACTTTGGTGTCATCAGCCGCGTGTTCAAAGAAGAGTTTTCAAAGTACATTCAGTTTATTGCGCCGCAGCTGCTAAAGACTCTCCGCATGGACGAGACGGTGCAGTTTGGGTTTGACCTGGAGGCGACCAACGAGAGCGAGATGGCAGGCAACGACGACGAGGGCGACGACAATAGCGAAAACCTGCCATTCAACGTCAATACGGCTGTTGCAGACGAGAAAGAGGTTGCGGCCGATGCTGCTGGTGAGCTGTTTGCCAATTCGACAGAGGGCTTTCTGCCATATGTCGAAGATATTGCCAAGGAGTTGGTTGAGCTCCTTGGGCATTATTCTGACACGGCGCGCAAGTCAGCAGTTGCGGCATTGTTTACGTTTATTCGCACATTCAGCAAGATGGCCAAGTCCGACCCTTGGAAGCCGGGTGTACCCTTGGTAAGTCCGTGGCCATTATTTGTTCACTTGTTTGTGGTGTGTGCCTTTGCCAGAGTGGGATGGCATAACGGATTATGCAACCTGCCTTTTGTATTGCTGAGAGTGTTTGTGAACACTGAAATCCTGACCCTGTGTGGAGTCGGTATACCCTGTTGCTGCCCGAAACACGAAAAGTGAACAATCTCTCCCTCGCGTTTGGCAAAGAGAAACATTTGTGTTCCACATTGTGTTTGCTTTCTTATCTCTCTCATGTCCGTTTGTGTCGCTGCTACCCTTGTCCCGGCTTGTCTTTGTCTGCACTGCTACAACCCAACCGATAAGAAAAAAAAACGCACATGTCCATAGCATACACATGGCAAGATAGTTGGCGGATTGTTGTGCAGGTTTATTTTTTTTTTTACACAAGTGACATTGCCATGTGCTATTGTTATGTTTCCATTCTTGTTATTGTTTGCTGTGGTAGGGCCTATCATGTAACGAATTATGCGGGCATTAGCATCCACGCTTGTTTCTTTGCTTACTCTGGTCATTGTGAGAATATGTGCGCTTACGCGCGTCTCAGCTGACTCCCTGTTGTATTCACTCTCAGGGTAACATCCCGAGATACACATGTTTCTTTCTTAATGGGGGAGAATACATGCTCTTATTCGCTGCAGTCACTGCAATAGACATGTCCACCCACTTGTTTGTTTACGTACTGCCTTGGTACTACTCTTCTCCGTTGGATATAAGGTGTCGCACACATTGGACAATGGCGGAGACAATGTAACATATTGTATGACTTGCTGTTGATTTCCCATGTTCGCACAGAGTAATATCTGCGCTTAGTATGTATGTCCAGCGCATACATTGTGCTCGGAACGGGATGTTTGTGCGCCAGAGAGTTGAACTGAATAACGAGAAGCTGCTAAATGCAAATATTTGACAAGCACTGTCAAGAATGCTTTTTTTGTTTTGTTCCCGGATGTAGTGTGTTCCGATTGATGACAACACGGCTTCTATGATCAGGGTCGTGCTACCTGCACTGCTCCATGTGTGGGAGGACGAGGATGAAAAGCTCGTGGTTATTCAGATTTGCACTGAGCTGCGTTCGATCATGAAGGATGTCGGCCCTGCAGTGACCATCGACTGTAAGTACACCATGCAAGCATGATTTATTATGAGCGTGGAGGAGATGTTCAAGAGGGCCACGTTTATGTGACAACATGAACACTCTCCCGTATACCAATGTGAATTTGCACACCTCAATGTTCAACTCATCGCCGCTTGTTATATCTATCTCTCTTCATACGGTGTCAACATATTGGTCGCAAATAGATGCGGAGGAGATCGCAAAGAACTTGCTCGAGATTTTTGAAAAAAAGGCTCTATGCCAGACGGCCGAGCTGGAGGACGAGGAGGACAGAGCAGACGAGGAGCCTGATGACGAACTTGCGGAGCATGACTCGCTGCTTATCGGAGCAGCCGCTGACTGCGTGGCAGAATTCGCCGAGGTGTTTGCCGAGGCATTCGAGCCCATTATGGACACATTCCTGCCACACATCGCTGGCTATGCGGTAAGTATTTGTTTTGTTCTGTTTTGCGAGAGAAGCGAGATGCATAATCTGCAGTGTGCAATTTCACAAAGCGAAAAATTAATTTGTTTATATTAAACAAAGTGTAGAAGCCAACGTTTGCGACGAGCGAGCGCGCAATGTCTGTTGGCTGCCTGGCAGAGATCTCCAGAAACATGGGCCCGGCTATCACCAAATATGCAGAGGTAAGCCTCCAATCTTTTGTTTTGTTTTCCATTCATTCTCTTACGACACATTGACGTCAAAGCTTCTGCTTTCTTTCTCGCTATGTGTTACGCGCTGCCCACAATTCGTCCAAAGAGAGCCCCGTGCCTCTTCGTTATGGCAGGTGATATGCGGATATTTTATATTGATGCATATATCCCGCGAGTATCCTCTTGCAAGCGAGTGATGAAATGCCCAGCTTTGCATCCCCTGCTCTTCTGAATGCGTGGCGAGGAGAGCCGCCGCCGCGGCGTTGTGGTTATGAGCTGCTGGCAATCGGACGTAGCGTAACAATGATTTGCACATGTGCCTTGCTTTCCTTGTGCTTGTTGGTCACTGCAAAACCCCCCCGGTCGCTATGTTTTTTATTTTATTTGCAAAGTGCTACTGTGGCAGAGCTGGAAGAGGGGATTGGGGACACGGGGGATTATGCGCCTGCTGGTTGTTTGCTTCTCACATGTAACCCGGGAGGAGCAAGGATGGTTGTCTTCTTCTTCTTCTTCTTCGTGCGTGTGTACGGGTGTGGGCTGGCTGGTTGGCTGGTTTGCTCGCTTTCTGACATGTTTTTGCGGCAAAACATGAGGATGGTGCCGCGTGTGCTCATCTTTTGATGCACTTTTGGGGGGAGGCCACACATCGCACCTGCATGGTGCATGCGTCGACGGAAAGACGGAGTATGAAAATTTGGAGAGCGCATATTCACTATCTTGCATCAGCAATGTCATCGTTCGCCATCATTCCTGCCCCGCATGTTTGTTTCTTTTTTGGCGCAAAGCGTGACAACATTGCATCTGCTGGGGGGTGGGGATACCCGAGTAAAAGCACGAGCAGTTGATAGCAGCTAGCGATGCACAATTACGAACATCCTACTAACTGCTGACGGTGGAGGGGAGGGTTTATGCTTGGACAAATGTAGACGCTGTTCCAGATATTCATGGCAGGGCTTGGCGACGACAACCTGGAGGTGCGCAGCAACAGCGCGTACGGCGTTGGGGCGCTGATAGAGTCGGCGACGATCGACGCGTCGCCGTATTTCAGCGATGTGCTGAAGGCAGTGTTTCCGCTGATCAAGATAGCGGACAACACAAACAATGCCCGCGACAATGCAGCTGGGTGTGTGGCTAGGCTGATTCTTGAAAACGCCGACGCAGTGCCGCTGGCAGCAGTGATTCCTGAGTGGATCTCGGCTCTGCCCATCTGCAAGGATCATCTCGAGGACATCCCCGTATATGACGCGATTTGCCATCTTTTGAAGACCAAGCGAGCGGAGGTGAGTTGAACAAATAATTTGAGGAGAAATATCGACTGGCTTTTTGCTGGCGATTCAAGCTTGCCTTTTTTCCCTCCGAAAAATGCGTGAATCCCTGGATCGCCCATTCATCTCTCTCCCCCCTTTATGATGGATACATGCGCATGTTAATATTTAGTGCATAGGCTCTGGATCGTAATATCCCCTGCTGATTCTGCGTGGAAAGGGGGCGATGCAGGCTATTTGCAACGCCGAGAAAGAGCTTGTTGCCCTGTTCTCTCGTGGAAGGATATTCTGAATGAGCCGTTTCTGTATTTGTTTGTTTTGCTAACCGGATATATTTGCGGACATCGAGTGTGGCTGTTTTCTGAACCATTTGTAGATCGAGGTGTGTCTTCCTGCGCTGATGCCTGTTTTGAAGCAGGCGCTGGAGGATCCGGATTCGCTGATCAGTAGCGAGAGCAAGCAGTACCTTTCCTCGCTGTAAGAGTGTGGGGAGTGCTGGCCTTTCCTTTTTTCAAAGAGCACAAGGCGCTGTTGATTCCTATTTCATACTTTTCTGTTTTAGTTTGTTTGTTTTTGGGGGGAATGAGGCAATGCATGTCGTGTATTGTCTGCCATTCAAAGCATAAAATAAACACATTAAAATCCAACATTTCACGTTTTGTTTATTATTGGGACAGTGCAAGGGAAAAGAAAGGCATGGAGGCTGTTTGTGTGTGGCGCCAGTTCGCAGCGACGACCACTCTCCGTCCCGATTTGTCGACGATTCAGAGATAGCGGAATATGCTGCCGCTAAAGCTGCGATTCCATGTGGTGGCATTCGAACGCATCACACTGCTTGCCAAGAACGGCCGCTGGCCATTACAAGGGTTTGCAGCGAAATCTCGCGTGCTTTTGCGTTCGTGCGTGCGTCATATTCGACAAGGACAAGACAACCCACCCCCAAGCGTGCTGTGGACTCTATTAGTAACATAATTCTGCTTCGTCTGCTTTTGGACCGGCCGTGCTATTCATGGCGCCTTGTCTGGTTGTCTGAATAGAAGCAGCCGTATTCAGATTTGACAAATGTTGGTGTTTCTTTTGGCTTCTATTATCTCCGCTGGCACGGCTGCTCTTTGTTTCGAATTCTGCGAGACAAGATGTGCGCGAGCGAGCGCTTGCTCTATTGCGTCTGTTGGCGGGATACCTGTGAAACGCATTCCCATTCGTTAAGCATTCGGGGACTTTATTCGCACGCACATATCCATATAGCGTGGAGACTGGGACTTTCCTGCTTTCATTGCAAGTCCTGCCCGCCGAGGGACAGGCGGCCAAAGTCCCATGCTGGCAGTTCGCCACGACAGAAACGCAGCGAGAGCCTGTGAACTTTGCGAGTGAACAGGACGCTGGGGGTGGGCGACATGTCGGGGCACCACGCCCACCCCCCCTCCCTCGGCGTCTCCAAGCGCGGACGCCTTGGGCGACGGTGATTGGGCAGGCTGTTTGCTGTTTGTCCAAGGCAGCAAGGCAAGCAAACAATGTAGAGCAGCAGCAGCTTGCTCCTGCTTTTTTCTTTTTTTTTTTTTTTGGCTGGCAGAGAACAATAGGAAGGAAAAAGCCGCCCGGCGCTGGGTTTTCCTTTTCCTTTTTTTTTTCTGGCAAGCAAAGTCATGGGCCTCTTCCCCCCGGCGCCATCCCTCCTCCCCCGCCCCCTCCCGCTGCGCTCTGGACGCAAAGCAAGGGCTTGCTGCGTGCAGTGAGAATGAAGCGAGCGAGGCAGCAAAAAGAAAAGGGCTGCATGCGCCTGTTTTGTGCCTAGCGCTGAGCTTTTCTTTTTCCTTGTTGGAGGGGAGAAAAAAAAGGGAGGGAGGCGAGAGAGAGAGAGCGAGCGAGGCGTCCCGCGGGTCTTCAAAAAAAAAAAAAAAATCCAAGGCGGCCGCATATATATGTCAACATGGTGGAGGTTCGCGGAATCTATTGCGACCAAGAGTCTTTTTAATTCCTTTCATCTCCCGCTTTTATTCACTTGCTCCAGCTTGTGGTCTTTTTTTTTTTTCGCTCTTTGAACATCTAGCACACTCTTTTTATATTTTATAAAGGCTTCATCCTCTTGGCTATTTCTCGAAAGAGCAGCCATATTTTTGTTCACGTCTTGCCTTTTGAAGTCTATTTATCTTTCATCTCCGACAAGCTGTCCATTTCTTGTTTGCACTTTCCCCCCTCCTTTTTTTAGGGCTGCTGTTTTTCATCAACGCGCCACGCATTTAAGAACACCCATCCATCCACCCCCATTGCATCCTGCCCACTTTGCTTTTCTTGGCTGAAGGATAGGCAATATACACCAATTTATTCTATTTGTTTACTGAACGGTTTCTCCCTTACCCTCTTCTTCCCCTCGCATTTCATCTGTTTATAGCCCATTTTCACACTTTTAATCATATTTGCAGTCACTCTAGATGGATCAGACTACGCGTCCCTTCGACATGGTGGCTGCCACACACAGCCTCATGCAGCAGCAATTCTCACAAGCGGCACGTCCAGCCCCGCCGCTGCCATCCCAGTATCCGCATCCACATTCGGCACCAGTGTCCCACCAGCACCACCACCACCAGCAAGGGATGCCCCAGCTCGTGTCTCCACAGCAGCAACAGCAGCGGCCTACGCAGCAGGCGCCGCTCGTGGAGCTGAAGCCAAACTTCTACAACCCCTACCACGTAAAGCACAGGCGCCGCACGTCCAAGGACCAGCTGGCTCTCCTCGAGGGCACCTTCAAGACGACGCCCAAGCCATCGTCTGAACTGCGCAAGCAGCTTGCAACCGCCCTGCACATGTCGGCCCGAGAGGTGCAGATATGGTTCCAGAACCGGCGCGCCAAGCAGAAGAACATGATGCTTAGGGCCAGCAGCAACACCGGCACAGCGCCATCCAACGACCCATCGTCCAAAGCCATCGAGGCCATGTCTGTCTCGCCAGCCATGATGTCGGTCGACGCAGCGACTGTTTCGTCGTCGTTAGTATCTGCGCTGCTACCGTCGCCAAACTACTCGTCCAGGCAGCAGCGGCAGGAGATGTTTGCCAGAACGTCCAGTGTCGAGAACGCGGCGGCTGGCACCCCTCAACACCTCAAACACGCGCTGACAGCATCGGCATCGCCTTCATCGTGCTTTGGACTGAAGGAGGGCATCACCCCGCCGCCGCCCCATGCCTTGCGGCGCCATTCGGACATCCCGACGTCCTATGTCGGTTCTAGCCAGTCTACTGCGTCAACTCCAGCTACTGCCTGCGCCGCCGCAGCCACACGACACAATGGTCCGCCAATCGAGGAGCAGCATATGCCGTCTGCTGTGGCTACTGCCCTTGGCGCCGTAACAGCCATAGCTACTGCTCCCGCCGCTGCCGCTGCAGAGTGCACCTCGCCACAGGCCATGGCCTTTGCTGCCGCAATGGCTGCAGCTGCCGCGTCTTCATCCATGCCTCCTTGTTCCCCGAACGGCTTCATCCGCCAGCAGCAGCATAGCAATGCCTATGGCATGACGTCGCCGCCACGTAGTGCGCTTCAGATGCCGATGCAGCTCAGCAAGAAGCAAAAGAAGCCCAGCAATGGCCCCAGCGGCGCCGACAGTTACCACGTTGCGCGCGTCCACCACGAGGCGTTTGATGGCACAAACAAATTACCGCTTAAGCCTGACGACCTTTCTTCACAATCGGCAGACGACCAGTTCCATCTGCTTGATCCTGCAAACTTGCCGAACTTTATGATGCCTGGTCCATCCTCGGCTCCGTCTGTGTTTGGTGCCAGCGGAGGCGGCGGCGGCAACAACAACAGCAGCAGCATGCTGTATGGCGGCATTGGCGGCGGCTCTTCCGACCTTGGATCTCTGGTGTCTGGTCCGTTTGCTAGCCAGCAGCAGCCGAATGTTAGGATTTCTGCTGATCCCAACCCAGGCCTCTACTGGGACGCGCCGTACGCTGCAGATCAGCAGCACCAGGGACAACAACAGCACCAGCAGCACCAGCACCAGCAGCATGGTCTCTTGTCAGCTCATCAGATGCCGCAAACAGACATATCCTTGCTCTTCAGCGGGTTATTAGGGATGAGCCCCAATGTGTACAGTCCGGGTCTTTCTGTAAACACCACCGCGACAACAGGGATGATGCAGCCAAGCAATTCGTACGGCAGCGTCTCATCGACCGATTCGGCACTGAGCCCACCAAACTCAGCTATCAGCGTCGAAGCCACGTCGCTATACAACACGCTGCTTTCGCTTACCCAGCAGAGCCAGCCTGATGCGATGCCGCAACATCACCATTATCTGCACCACCAGCATGGCGCTGTTGCTGCTGGGAACGGCTATGCCAGCCACGAGATGTCGCCAGCAAGCACTGCTGCCGAGTCTGTGGCCATGGCAAGCCCAGCGCCGCCGCATTCGTCGTCTGCCAACCAGCCGCCGCCTCTGGTCCACACAATAGTTGGCGCGGGTCACAAGCATCACCGCCAGCAAGGGGGAGGAAGAGGCGACTGTGGTGCAGCCATGTTTATGCCGAGCGCATCGTTTCCGCAGCTGATCGCTTCTGGTATTGCCGAGGCAAGCGTATTGGGGGTATCCAATCTGTTTTCTGAATCACCTGGCAGCCCAACAAGAACAGTCATGGCTGGCGAGGGCACAGCCAACAGAAGCAACAGCAGCATCAGCAGCACCTCGCTTGTTTGAACAAAGAGGGTTATAACAAGAACTGTGCCTTCTTTTTCCATCCACAAAGGGATGTGGCCCTGTTCCCCTCCTCCCCCATCAAAAACGTGTAAATGAAAAAGATGGGGTGGGGGCCGCCTGCTTGGATATGGATTTGGTTTTCATTTTCGAATCCCCTCATGTGCTGCTCGCATTCGTCTCCTTTTTTCAAGCGGCTACTAAAAATAATTATTTCCATATGTTGCCTTTTTCCGTGTCCATTTTTTGCCTGTAATATTTCGCTAGTGCAGTTGTTGAAATCCGAAGATAAATGTTGCGACTTATCTGAAATTTCTGTTTGCCTGTTATTTTTTACATCGAATTATCTATTTAAAAAATTCATATCTAGAGCCGAGCGCAAAATCCTGCGTTGGTCTTTATTCAAAAAAATGCTAGTAAATATTTGCAGCCGTTTCTTTCCCCTTTGAGAGTATGCGAGCCACACATGAGGCCCGCCCCCATTCAAGCTGAAACAAAAGAAACGACTCCTTCATACTGGCTAGAGAGCCCTCAAGGATGGCAAAACTCAACACACAACGTAACGACGCTGCCTCGGATGTGCAAACAATGATAATCTTCCTAATTTTCATTCTTCAAGTTAAACAATACACAGCAGCCTCATGCTTGGCTGAATGTCGCAAACATCTAAAGAGATTGTGAAGGCTGCTACGGGAGCAGCAGCTTGAATGGATAGCCGGACATCTTGAGGCGGAAGATGCTGTTGAGGTAGCTGTACGTCATGATGAGCGCAATGGTGAACATGAATGTGACGAATGTGCGCTGCTCCTGGTTCTGGATGTTGGGGACATGCCTGACAAGTGCAACAATGCACAGGGCGCAGACGGCGTAGGTTCCGGCGACAATCTGGGTCTCAACGCCGTACTGCTGGCTGTTGGTAGGGGCAAAGAGAAGAACGTCGCTGCCCCGCGCCTGGCCCATGTAGGGTGGATCGTTGATCCGGTTCCACATAAATCCGGATGTCATCAGCAGCACAAACAAAATGGTGGCGATGGCCCAGACGCTGCGGCCGAGTTTGCGCAGATCTACGTGCTTATACACAATGTACACGGCGCAGGCGCTGGCAAGCGCAGCGGCAGCGTTCATCAGGTACTTGGTGTAGTCGATCGGCAGGTCGGGCTTGAACTCTAGCGAAAACAGCTCACCCAGCTTTGTTGCCATTCCGCGCGGATCGCTGGTCCGCGCGTTAAGCGGCATTTCCCGCGGGCTCGGGTTGTCGAATGCATGCGGGCCCTTCGCGGCCGGAAAGATTATCAGGTGCGGCACGCCCTCGAGTCCCATGTTCCGGAACAGATCCTCGCCATCGTCCATGTCGAGCGTAGCGAACACGATCTTCTGCGCAGAGTCTACCGAGTCACGCTGCCGCTTCCACCCACGCGAAACGGCCCGTAGCGACGCATCGACTGTCTTGCACGCCACGCACTTGTACAGCGGCGAGAGCGCCGTCAGCTGGACCACCACAGAGTAGTCCTTGTTCTCGGCTACTACATGCTTCATGAATAGCGACGTGTCGAGCTGGGCCATGCCGTCGCGGTTCTT